>JAGTTH010001742.1:0-82756 GCA_022606485.1 Agraylea sexmaculata
CAAAAGTGAAAATTCGATACCCATAAGGCCCTTTCATCTCGCCGGCTATAATCTGTGGATTTATGTATTTCAAAAATATAGTATAATCATTCAATTGTATGGAAACATCTTCATATTGTGCTTGTTGTAACAACAGACAGCCTATAAATAATATGTTTGGTCTTATAAAAATGTATATTATAAGGTTTCTAATAATGATGCTCGGTCACGAACATCGACCCGATAATCACCGTTTTCATATTAAAAACACTCATTTACACGGCAAGTCTTTTAGAAAACTTAAGTTTTAATTAACTATTGATGCGTGAAGTAACTATCGATGCATTATTGTGTTTAAAATATTATAATATTACTCATTAATATGAGAATTTAATATATAGTTGTGACTTTCATAGCAATATGACATAACACCATATTGTTTATACAAGGTTGGACTTGAATTAACTGATAATATTTTAGGGAAGGGAAAAATAATATTAAATATATATTTACTGACAGACACACGTAACAGTCACCACTGAGTATTTCACAGAAACAGCTGATTTCAAAAGCACTATTAATTAATACATATTGAAAAACCCTACACCTACATAAAAAATAATTAATCTAGTGGAGTTAAATATATCATCCGTCAACTTAGCTCCATGGATTATAATTTTACGATGTGACCAATCAGAACCGTACGCGGTATATAATTTTGACAGTCGCTCTACAAAAATATAGTGTATGATAATGATTTTGAGACTTAAATTTTAAAACGATACCAAATTAGATTTCAATATTTCAGAATATTGACAGAAAAGGTCTTTGAGGATGATAAAAAATATATTTATTTAGTTTTAATTCACCCATCCTCCCAAAATTTATATAATATTTGATGTAATTCGATGGGTGATTGATATAAAAAACGCATCTTAATAATCTTAACTAACCCAAGTTAAAATAAAAGTTTATTTTTTGTCTAACAGAATTTCCCGATGAAGCATAATACATATTATAAATCGATGGCTTATCGACAAAAAAACTTATTTACTTTAAATCAGTTATTTGAGTTAAATATGCAGTTATACTATTAATAATCCCAAATTATTAGTCTTAATATAATAAAACCTAATATGGCATGTTTGCATTTCTTTATGCTAACAATAAAAAAAGTAATAATTTGTACATACGATATTGTGTTCATAACCCATCGAATAGTTTACTTATCTCGATATTAGAGGCGCCTGGCAGTGCATAAACCTCCTACCACACCACGCTAATATCTAAAAAATAATTAACAATATAATGCAAAAGAGTATAGATAATGTTTTTTGTGTATTGTTTTTTCCTCCTTTCATTTTAGCATTTTTCTTAATAATACCTAAAAATTCGATAGTCCGAAAATAATAATCCAGAAAATAGTTTCCTTAATATTCTTTAATTGAATTATACCGGAATAAGATGATTAATTATTACAAATTGAATAAGGATGTGATGTATTTCCTTGGGCTTATGCAGTATTTGATTATGTAATGATATTTCCCTTATTTTTGTACGGTAAAGTCAGTCGTACATACAATCACCATAAACATAATATCGTGTATGCACATAATATCTCATATGGTAACGCATCTATCTTTTATTAATAATACCAACTTCCTGGATATTGTTCACTTTGCATAAACTTCCTCCACTTTATGAATACAATAAAACTTGTTATGCGATTTACTTACCAGACGTGATTGCGTTTCACTGTTAAGGAAAATCATATCGCATTAAATGTACACATTAAAGTATATAAAAGAAATATTTACAGTAGCACTTGCATGCCAGCTCTGGATGATTCAATTCATAGATTATTATTTTCACATTATAATATTTACACAGTATTTATATGTTGAATACACTTTAATCTAGTTGGAATCCAGAGTGAGAAAATTTTAGGTGATGGTTTGGTCGATCTTGGAATTATTGGAATTGTTTCTGTCAAATACACAGTATCGATTGTGTGTCTGTTGTGTCTTATTTTTCATTAAAAATTACTACTACTACTACTCCATAAAAAATAAGTCAATAACACAAAAACGTACCGACAAATTAACAGCCCAGTCGACATGGAAATTCGACATAACAAGCTGAAAACTTGTACAAATCTTTATTTTGATGTTTAAAATGACATCCAAAAAGTCTCATAAAATCATACAAAAATGAAAATAAATGGGCCATTAACACAAATTAACAGCTTTTAAGGTGCGAAGAAAACTTTTTTCAAAACCTAGGAATTTCGACATAAACCTCCAAAAAGTCTCATAAAATCACACAAAAATTAATTTTTCACAATTATTTTTAGTATCAATGATCTTAACACCTATTATTAAAATAGTAGTATTATTTATTTAATGTACACATATACGTGTTTAACCCAAAAATTGATTTTTTTCTAGATAATTTTTTGTATTACTTACCCACCGGTATATGCTCAATTTGTTTATTTATTTAATGGGCTTTAATGAAAAAAAAATGTCTGTATGCAAATAACAAAAAAATATTTAATAAAAATAAAAATATTCTGAACAAATACAATTTTATAATTAAAATGTAATTTGTGGAAAATAATTTAAACTACTTAACTATGGAATAATAATTTTATTAAATATTTCCAGAGAAGTGCCAATATCAAACGAATATGTTAGTATTATATACATATATACATATCTGCTTTATCATTTTTTTCCATGGAATGCAATGAAGCGAATATAAAGACTGTAGTATAACGAGTGCAAAAAAAAGTATTTTTCAAATCAAATTCACACTTTTATATTTTTAATTTCTTTAATATTATTTAAAAAAATTGATCGATTATATGATATGTTGAAAATTGATCGATTATAATTTAATATATGTATTAAAGTTAATCAATATTCATGGCAGTAGTGATATTTATCTGGATATGGCGAAAAGCAAGAATGTCAGTTATTATGGAGAAGATTGGCTGTCTGTTGATTATTGTGGGAGGCACAATGGTTATAATAGGATATAGCTTGGACTATATTTAACCCCATGACTCCATATGGTGACTGAGGGTCATGGAGTCCTCAGTAAAAAGTAACGGTGCTCATGCCTTATTGGTGCTTCCTGCCCTCTCACTATAACCAATCAACCATCAATATAAACTAACTAACACCTCACTTCGTTAACCTCCTGTAAAATTAACAATAAATATACACATATAAATAAAATTTTAAATATATACATATATTCAGTACCATCGAGGATACACAAATAATTAAAAAATATATATCATTTAAACCTACGATAAATAAGTTGAAATCCCTCTGAACCCCAATTTATAAAAGTTAAACGATCATTTATCTCACAATAATTAAAATATTCGATCAGTTATTAAATTTGTACGTAAGATTTAAAAAAATCTATACAGTCAAATAAAAAACGGTTTGTAATTATGGAAACAATATAATAATACAAAATATTTAGGAAAAAAAAAATGACACTAAAATTTAATAAACTTTTTTTAAATCCCATAAAATATTTCATAATTTATATATATATATATATATATATATATATATATATATATATATATATATATATATATATATATATATATATATATATATATATATATATATGAAAAAGAGCGTTATCCGCCCTTATTCCACCCATTATACGTTATTACACTTACATTGCATTTTTATACGTTTATCTACAAGACATTTTAAAATGAATAGGTGGATTAGGTTATTGTTTTAAATTTGATGAAGAAAGGATTTTTTTTAAGATAATAAAACTTCTCTTTCTCTTAATAACTTTTTTAAGCGAATGATTGGGGTTGTGCATTTAAATAAAATAGAATTTCAATATATTTATTAAAACAAAAAACAGACTTTCAATTGCTGAGAATTGTTAAAATTTGTACTTCACACATTGCTTTATTATTCGGTAAAATGTATTATTTTATTTTAATCTTGAAACATAATAATAAAACTACTATTTTTTAAATTTGCATTCATCTTTATAGTTTGTCCGTTGAATATAATAAATTATGTATGATAAGTATAGATATGTTTTTTATAAATATCAGAGAGTTGACATAAAATAATACAATAGTCAAATAATAAAGGAAATCTTTGCAAAGCTCGAATACGTCAAAGCACTTCATTACAACCACTTGGATTTGGTCTGCTTATAATCTTATAAACAATGTAAAATATATTAGTTAATAATGGCAAAATATTGAAATTTAACACTTCGAAAAAGGTTAAATTCCGAGAACTTTAAGTTTACTCTTGTCATAGAATTTACTACCGATAAATTTAAATACCGACCGGGTTATTAATTTTGCAAAAAAATATTGTAAATGCATTTAATCCAAAACTCTATAAAATGAGTTCAATCTCATGCATATTTCAATCGGAATTCAATTTAAATCGCCTTTTCAACCACAACAAGTGCTAATTTATTCCACTTGAATATTTACTCAATTTAGATCAGTGACATATGAAGAGATGATATGTGGAAATACTAGTCGTTTGATAAAATAATATTGTGATATTAAATAATTTTATGGTCGGTTTTACAACTTGTCGAACAATGGACTGTTAAATCGAAACATTTAGCATTTTTGAGTGTGTTTTACGGTCACATTTAAATATGAAAGAAGAAGGAACTCACACGAAGGACTAACAATATAACACAAGGCATTCCTTTTATTATGTTTAAATACAGGGGAAACTACGATTTATGGAATGTAAACTACAATTATGTGCGGAGAAATTATCTCGTATATAATTTTACCTTTTAAGGCATTTGTTTAAAATTAAAATAGAGGGGTTGGTTGGATAATAAGGGCTGATAACGGAATAGACCATTTTTCCCACTTACAATTTTTACGTGCAAAAATTACAAAAGAAATCAAATAATAAAATTAATCAAAAGATAATTTTGATAATATTATAATTTCTGTACTTTACACTTTTTATACATCTTTATTTTATGCATGTGTTAATGAGGGTGAATACGCCAATAATAAAAAAATGGATATCATCATTAGATATCCTGCTATTGGCATTTACCTGTTATAAAGGACAATGTTATATCTAAACTGATATTTTCAGTATACGCCCTTATTATATCCAACCCCTCAATTAATCATTAATATAAATATCATCCTATAAATCGTATAAGACCCATTTTTTACTAGACAATCGATCAAAATGGTTATTAGAATAAATATCAAACTAAAACATCAAATATCAAAATTTCGAAAAATCTTGATACTTTGGCAAAAAGGCGCTATATATTATATTATTATAATAAAAGAATAAATGCGTTGAGAATCAAAAGCTCTCAAAAAGATTTTTAAATATCGACATAGCAAATTTGAAAAAGTTATATTTTACTATCAAAATATCGTAAATTCATTTATATCTTTTTTCATGTTATAAAATGATTTTTCCAAAAATCATGTTAGTTGATTTGATTCGAAAAGAAATTTAAAGCTTTTTATTATATGGATGATGTATATTTTTCTGCAAAAGTTTTAACTACAGTATATCAAGTTGTAGGAGAGCAACATTTAAGTGTTTCACTATCCCATAAATAAACTACCAGCGTGATAGCTCAGGGGATAAGACGCGTGGTTACAAATACTGTGCTCATGGGTTCAAATCCCGCTCAAGTCAAGAATTTTTAAAATTGATTTGATCGGTTATTACGACTGGGAGATCGGGAATAATATTAATAAAATCCCGATCGATCGTCTTGATCCAGGTTAACTCTGATTTCCTGTATTGCAAGGTAAATACTGATTATTAAGTCGGTGACCTGTGTAACTAGTAATAGTTAAGATCATCGACAGACAATTAACACGTTGTTGTGGATAAAAAAAACCCTCTCAAAGAAAGCTCCACCAGAGATGTAGGTTCTCTGGTATTCCAGAAGACTGCCTTTTCTTAATAATAATTAAAAAAAATATTAAAAAAGTGTTGATTAAATGTTGAGTTATCCTGTTTGCAGATCAAGCCGTCAATATGTGGGGTTACCAGTTGCAAAATGCTATTTAGACTAAAACACCTCATTTAAAATGTTAGTTATCTGGTTTTCGGTATAATTGAAAGTCCAGATCGACATTACGTTTCGTCAGGGAGAATTGATTTAAGATCATTATGAAGTTTAACGTCCGAAGCGGGAATCGAACCTTGTGTCGGGGCGTAAAGTTTATCGTTTCATTTATAGCTTTCCATCGGTTCAATGGTCGTTTTGTGTGTGTGTGATAATAATATAGCCAAGTTCATTGCTATTTGCCAAACCCTATCACTTTACTGCTGATTGTGACCGTCAACTTTAATTCTCTCAATCAACGAGTCGAGCCATTTACATTTAACCGTTGTGTCGTTAAATGTAACTCGTCAAAAAGGTAGTATTAATCTCGAATGGTTGATTCTTTGACTCACATCACCGAAGTCACGACATTCCGCACTACAAGATGAATATCTAGTGTTATTCCGTTAGGTTATTGTATCGGTTTAAATGAAGTTGTTGTGAAGACATCTCATTAAAAGTCAATTCACAGGCAGAAATCGATTTGTCGATCAACAATTACTACACGCGTCCTTATATTATTACTAAAGCCCAACAACAGCAAAAAGTCTAACTCACAAGGTCCCAACTATTAAAAAAAAATAATCATGATCGACATCCGTTTCGACCAGCTTTGTTCGCTTGATAATTTTGCACGAGAAGCATCAAATTAATTTTTAAAAGCCGACGGATAATTGAATGTCAGACATCAAGAACAAGCGTATCAAGGTTATTAAGATAATATATAAACATTGCGAAAATGTATGATTTTTTATTATATACGATTATAATTGAGAGGCTGGGTGGAAATTTTCACTTTAAGATAATCGAGTAACAATATATCTTTAATAAATCGATAGATATTTTTTAGTTTATTTACAAAAAGAAAAAAGCATTATCCGCCCTTATTCCTTCAACCCATGCCCAAAATAATTTTATTTATAATACTAAAATTTCAAGTACTTACCTAATAATGATTACAAAATTCTATTATACTTCTAAGTTTATCTACAACACATTTTTAAAATTTAATAAGAGGTGGGTTAGATTATTATTTTAAATCAGACGAAAACAGATTTTTTTCTTTTATTAAAAAGAATAAAAATTATATCTTAACTGAATGATTGGGGTTTTTCCTTCAATTTCTAAATAAAACAAGAGATTTTTATAATAACATAATGTTGAATTATTGACATGCATAATTATTGTTTTTTTATCTTAAAATATAATATGGTATTGCAAAAATATATGTATTAATATTAAATTAATTAACAAAATTCATAGTTTGGCTAAATTATTTATAATTGGCAAACATATGTCTTTCAGATAATAATAAAAATTCCCCCTTCGGTCCATAGTATTCCGAAAAAAGCTTAAAATATACCCAAATTGTGATGTTATAATCTTTAAATAGGAAAAAAATCGAAAATTATTTCAAGTCATAAATAGTAATTAATAAGATTTGCTTATAAAAATAGTTTATTTATCCTTGAAAAAATTAAATAATTATTTATCCACAACTTACAAAGACACCGAATCAGTTTTGTTTCTCAAAAAGCAAACAAAACAAATATTGCGATAAAAAACGGATCGTTATCCCGTATTATGTTTCGATGCCGAATACAAAACCTTCTCATCATTTGGTTCTTGGAATCGTAGTTTTTGCTTCGATATTCTCATGATTAATTGAATATAAAGTCCAACTATCGCATTTCAAAAAGCTTTCAATTTATTTTATTGTTAAACGATTTTTATGCGTTATATAAAGCAATGTAATCTGTCGTCAATAAAGTGTGCTTCGCTTGAGGAAAAAACCTTTTAAAAATGTAGGTAGGTAAAAGACGTACCCACGCAATATTTAATATCAATAAAAAATTATGAAAGGGTGCTTAATGAAAATAATTAAACAACTATTTGGCTACATTGTGAATATATTTAAAATAAATTAAATAAGTGATTAGCAAATAATTTTTTCGTTGAATGTTAAAAAAAACGCATACATTGGTTACGAATGTTCATATTGGAATTACCATACATATTATAAGAATTAAATAATATTTAATTGAATATCATCCCGCCCTTAATGGGTTAAAGAACCCGAAGAACTCGTCCCTCCGAATATATATTTTTTAGTTGTGTTGTGTAAAAATAAAAAGAAGAGTTTAATCCTCGACACTATAACTGGTTTTAGTATTGACATTGCAAATATCCATAAAAACAACGCTCTCTCTTTCCAGGATTTATTCTAACTATTTTAATTGTGTTTCAGGATCATTGAGTCAATAAATCAAGTTCATCAAAGCAAAGTTAGGTATTTACTTTTTTTATTAATAAAATATGGATTTCAATTAATGAATATTTGTTAAATGGAGTTTTAAAGAATGATTTAAGATCGCTAAATTAGTAATTACAATAATAAAATTATAACGGTTACCTTCTTTCTTGTATTAAATATTAAACTTGTTTTTCAGATTGTATGCATTTATGCAATTTTTAAATAATATTTAGCTGGCAACAGAGATGTGCCAAAGTCAAACGAATATTATAGGATTGTATTCTAATTTCTTATTAATGCACTCATATGAAGAAATTCGATATCATTATAATCGATTATATCGCTTCATTGTACTACATGGAAGAAAAACGATACAGAAAAAATATATAATACTACAATATTCGTTTGACTTTGGCACATCTCTATTTGGAACAAATGTAATTGAATAGAAAAATATGTGAATATAACTAATTTGATATTATTTCTTGTAGATAGGTAATATTTTTCCATAGACACATATTTTTCTTGGTGAAAATCCATTTTATTATAAAAAAAATCTACTCATTTGATAAAATATACATAATATATTGGTACATTAGTTTGAGAAAATATTATTTAAAAATATATATTTTTTATAATGATTATACATCTAATCCAGTTACTTATTAATATTTAAAAATATGATAAAATGAACTCTTTCCTTTGAAAAGGATGCAACGACTTGGCAAAGAATTTGCGCACCTGGGTGCTGTCTTTTCCACCAATTCTGCCGCCTACAGAGCGACCTTACACTACACTTTACTTTCATTATTTGCACAATAATTATAAGAAACACATTTTTTTTATTACAATGTCTACAATTTTTCCATTAAACTTATTAATAGATTTATGGGAATGGTTTCATATAAATCATATTGCTTTCTTTTAAATGTCATTACTCGATTAAATATAAATTGTACAGTATACAGCGTTATTCAATCAGGCTTTTTGAGATGAATATAACTAATTGGGAATTTACCGTTGGTCATGAGTACCGTAACCAGGATAAAGATCTCAAATATCGATTATATTGTTTGACTGTCTGACAGGGACATCTTTCTGCTTTGTCTGCCTTCATAGTTCTATTCTGATATTAATCTTTTTATTGTGCGGAGATCGAGATGCTATGTACCTGGTAAATACACTCCATTAGCACCTGTTGGATTAATATCATCGCTAATTACAGCGCTAAAATCCTATGTGTGATTGCGATAAGACAATCCCTGAGAACAAATCAAAGGATGTTTAAATTTAACTAAGCAGTCAAGTGCAGAATTTACGCTACGCAACGCCCAAATGTGAATAGACGGGATGTTAATGACTTATAAATTTATTTAAATATTGTCATAATTTTCATCCGAGAGGTCAATATAAAAATATAAAAGTCGATACGCCCACTAGCATTACATACTTTAAGTATCTTACGGTATAAATATGTATGAAGATGTTTTTTTAATTCGATAATTGTAAGGGCGGAACAGGAAGACGCAATATTGAAGTCTTTAATTTGGATACGCTAATATTTTAAACACCTACTTATTTCACCGAATTCTCAAAATATTTTCTATAAAATTATATGCCTCATCAAAACATCAATTCTTTACCTTAATACTTCTAATAAGATTATTTAACTTGAATTTAAAAAAATTGTAATGCAAACAAATACAAGAGTAATCCCATAAACGATTTTGGTACTTAACACTTATAATATAATAATGTAATGATAGTGTGTGCGTGTGCTGCATATGCGTGTACACCAATACTAGCAAGCTCTAGTCTATTCGTACACACACAATGTAGCACCACTCACTAACACACCATTATATTTAATACGGTACAAAGTCACAATTCTATAGATATACTTTATATTTATCTTTATACTTTATACTTTATGAAAGATATAATGTTTTAATCGATTTTCTCAAAAGTGACAATTCAGTATACGCCCTTATTCCACCTAGTTTCTCAATTGTGTATTTTTTCCCGTGTATTCATTTCATTATTTAACTTCTCTCAATAGAGAAAATTAGAAAAAAACTATCCATATTATATAACTAACGAGTGCTGCATTATCATCACTGCGATTTGGGATCTCCCGTAATGATCTATTGGTACTGCAGTTTTTATTTATTTTCATGTAAACGCTCATAAGAGCTTTTTTTAAAAACAGGATAAATATAATAATAATAAAAAAGGTTTAAAACAAAAATGAAAAGTATATAAAATAAAATTAAGTTTAATAAAGTGAGCTGTATGAAGCAATCATTAAATGACTATATAAGGTAAAAAAGCCATTTAGTCGGCAGAATTGGTGGAAAAGAGATCGTCGATCAAGTCATTATAGCCTATTCAAAGGAGAATAATAGAGGTAGTGGGATGAGGAATTATTGATACAATAATAAAATGTTTTCATAAATAAATATATAAATATTGCTTTGTTTGTTATCGAGAGCGAATACACCATAGAAATGCTCGAGTACTAGACTACACTTTATTTCTTGTGTAAACGTTATAATTTAGACAGATTAGTATATTTAAAAAAATTATCATATAATAATAATGGATGGATCATAGATATAAACATTAGATATCGCATTGCATATAAATAATTCGTGTAAACCCGTGTATTGTTGCACTCTTCTCTCCTATTCGATAAAGGCATAAGTGTGTCTCCCTCACTCAACACATTTCTAGTGACCACTGAGAGCGGCTGTGACAATACTTAATAATATTGTAAACATGTTAAAGAAGTAGTGTTTGGTAAAAAGTGAGCTTAGATGTATTTGAGTGTATGTTTGAGTCCATATGACATGTAGTAACAATGCATTTACCCATTTTACTGTGAAATATAACTGAAGATATGAAGAGAGATGTTTACAGTATAATGTTTGCCAGGTAACTCGTGTTTTTGGCCACTTGATCCACTTGAACTAAACACGGATTAAGCCACTCATGCGATATCTATGGGATGGATATATTTTAATCATATACATTCCAGGAAATCGAATGCATCAGTGTTTATATTAGCAATAGTAGCGACATTCATAGTAATTTTCAATGAATGAAATTAATTAATTGAAGGGCTTCCCAAAGTGTGGTCCGGTCTAAAAAGAGGTCCAGACTAGCAGACAGTCAGACTTGCGCAAAAAACCGGTCTGATGAGGCCAGGATATACATATTTGGAGACCCTCAGCCACTTACAGGGACACTTTCAAAGGTTATTCAATAATACATTAATCTATTTTTATATATTCTATTAGAAAAAGGACGAGACTCTTCATATTATTAACCACTTAACTTAGTATTGCACCATCCGGCTAACGTCTACATTATGTGATTGATTGTCCTTAGGGTTAAACCTATTATACACACACATATAATATAATATATAGGGAATAGACCTTAATAAAAATAAATCCACAATACTCACAATGTATTATTAATTTATCTTATGTTTGCAGAGCAAGTGTGGCTATAATTGGTGATATTGTTGCATAAAATGTTCTTATATTTAACTCGTCTCTGGATTTTGGGATTTTTTCCTCGAACATAAGAAACAAAGAGGACATTTTTATTTTGAAGAATAAATTCAAATAATATATATTAATTAAAAGGGTGTATTTTAAAATTCACGCAAGATGCAATTTTGATTAAAAAAATACAATTATTTTATTCAACCTTCTAAATTTATATATAGTATACAGTATGAGGTTTTATATAGAATAGGAAAGAGGGGTAAATGGGCTCCACAGTTTCCTCCACCAATGTTAAAACTTGCACAAACCATAATGTAAAATTCTTCAAACAGTGAGCTACCTAACTCCAGAGTTATCCAATCAATCGATTTATACTATTGAGATTGCACAAAAATTATTATTCAATCACTGTTTGAAGAAACCGACCAATGGACTTAAAAAAACCTAACCTTATTTTCTATACATAACAAAACTATATCTAAACTATAATAACAATCAGCGTAATAGCTCAGGGGATAAAAAGCGTGGCTATAAATACTGTGGTCATGGGTTCAAATCCCACTCAAGTCAAGATTTTTTTAATTGATTTGATCAGTTATTGCGACTGGGAGATCGGGTATAATATTAATAAAATCCCGATCGATCGTCTTGATTCAAGTTTACTCTGATTTCCTGTATTGTAAGGTAAATACTGATTATTAAGTCGGTGACCTGTGTAACTAGTAATAGTTAAGATCACCGACAAACAATTAATTAACACGTTTTTGTGTCTAAAAAACCATCTCAAAAAAGCTCTATCAGAGATGTAGGTTCTCTGGTATTCCAGACGACTGTTTTCTCTTAATAATAATAATAAATTTAAAAAAATATAATAATTAAAAAAGTGCGTTTTAAAATTCATGCAAGATGCAATTATGAGAAAAAAATACAATGATTTTATTCAATCTTCATATAAATATATAATAGTATACAGTGTGAGGTTTTATATAGAATACAACTTGCACAAACCATAATGTAAATTTCTTCAAACAGTGAGCTACCTAACTCCAGAGTTATCCAATCAATCCGTTTGTACTATTGAGATATAACCTATTTTTTTTTAATATTCTTGGCTCGTATTTGCTTTAAAGTTTTGTACTGAATATAAATGAGGCGTTCAAGATCAAAATCTCTGATTCCCTTGAAAAAAACTGATTCCCCTATTTGAATATCGGAATATCGTAAATTGTCCTCCATTTTGATGTTATAAAATAATGATTCCAAAGAAGATTCACCAATTGCACTTTCGAGTTAGATAGCTCACTGTTTGAAGAGATATACCCTATGGCTTAGCCAATAAAAAGGAGGAAACTATGGAGCCCATTTACCCCAATTTGCTATTCTGTACATAAACTTCACAATATTCTTATTATTCTTTAATATTTGTCATAGTGGCCGAGACAGTATTGTATTGTGATGCAAAGTGGTGATGACAAATGACAACCCTGAAAAGTGGTCATTGTGAGTATTGGTTGCTTAGTGGCTGAGTGGCTGAGTGGGCGGTGTCTGGTACTTAGTATGCCAGAGGTCCTCGGCTCACATCTCGCTGCTTTTTTGTAACACTCTCGCACATTCTGCACATCTTTCACAAGAAACCATTGCCGATTTTAACAATATTATGTCACATTCACAGATTAATCCATAAGCTCTTATCCAATGATAAATATAAGCCCCGCTTTGCATTTATGGTGATTAATATCACTTCAATTATATATACTAAGCAGTGCATTAGTCGTTTTTTGGCATAAATACATTTTTTTCCATTTTTGGTTGAACCAATACAAGGACAAAAAAAACTATTTATTATTTTTTATTATTATTATTAAGAGAAAACAGTCGTCTGGAATACCAGAGAACATAAATCTCTGATGGAACTTTCTTTGAGAGGGTTTTTTAGACACAACAACGTGTTAATTGTTTGTCGGTGATCTTAACTATTACTAGTTACACAGGTCACCGACTTAATAATCAGTATATAACCTTACAATACAGGAAATCAAGGTAAACCTGGATCAAGACGATCGATCAGGATTTTATTAATATTAATACCGATCTCCCAGTCGAAACAACCGATCAAATCAGTTAAAAAAACCTTGACATTAGTGGGATTTGAACCCATGACCACAGTATTTGTAGCCACGCTTCTTATCCCCTGAACTATTACGCTGGTCATTATTTACGACCGTTAAGAGCAAAACTGCATTTTTTTGTAGATTATATTAAATTATTTAAGATTCATACAGGATTATAACAGAATTTTTCAATTGGATTCTACTTTTTCATTTAATAGCTATTAGTTATAATTGTCACAAAAGATGTAATTTTGATAAAAATATGTATGTATTTTTTTATTAAAATATCTAAATTAATGATTGATTCATAAACATACCCAGTCCAAGTGAGTGTCGTGAAGTGCTTTCTGCAACGATTTAACTCTATGATAAATATCAGAGATTTAAATAAATATACAAAACATTAGCTTTTATGATATTCATGGAACAAACTTTAAACTTGAATGCAAATTTCAAAAATAATAATTTTACCGAATAAGAAATATGTGTAAATGTAAGCCGCAAATTGCTCTATAATTGTGAGAAAGCGAAATCCTGTTTTTTCACATTCTTGGCTGAGGTTTATTCATAAATTAGATATAGAATTGCAAACGGGAGTACTCTTTAAAAAAGAACATATTTCTTATCAAAATTACATCTTGCGTAAATATAAGAGCAGACATTATAAATTTGATGGATCTTTTGTGCATATTATTGTTTAGATGGATGATATTATAACGATTTCAAATATATAATAAAAATGGCATCGTTTTCGTTATGTTTCATTCACAAACTACTCAATTAAAAACATTTTTTATTTATAAAACCCTTTCTCATGTGAATAATTAAATATTTTCTTATTTTCTACGTTAATATAGCATGAACGCTTTAAATATATTCGATGAAAAAATCCAGCCATCGAATTCCGCTATCGTTGTTTGATTGTTTGCGATCGATTATCCGATGTGGCCAGGTTCACATCCTTGAAATAATATCGTAGTACGCGGTTATAGAAGTAGTAGTCCTTGGCATTGAGCTTGTATGGTGGTTTTTATAGATTATGAAGTATAAAGGCCTCGGGGTGAGCACATTTAGGTATGATTATCTCGTCATCGGTTCTATGTTATGTCAATATTTAATATCCACTAATCTAACCGACCACTTTACTGCCAGTCACGATCCACAACTATTCTTATAACCCGACATATTCTCAATAATCACCATTATTCGACAACACCTGCTCTATTTCAGCATTACATTTTTATTTTTAGATTCTATAAGAAGATCGACTTAGATTAAGTTAGGTTATATTATAAGGCGCGACATACACATGAGTGCTTGTTGGTGCTTTTCGTATCTCCACCAATGAGAGAAACATAAACAATCATAACCGCCAATCGGTGTCAAGCTTTAATGTATCTCCGCCAATAACAGAACGAGCGCTTGACACTGATTGGCGCTTGTGTTTATTTACATTTCTCTCATTGGTGGAGATACGAATAACATCAACGAGCACTCTTATTTGTGTTGAGCCTTAGGTTGATAATTATTCTGAATAATTTTAAAAGAAAACAATTTTCTTAATGTAAACTTAAGACAAACGATCGTGATTAGTAATAACGCAAAAAACCATAACATAATTATATTAGTATATTGTTCACTACAAGCTGAATTTAATGTGTAAAAATTAAAATTTGCTCTACAAACATAAGAAACAAAGAGTAGAACAAGAGTCAAAATAAAGACCAACAGATATTTTAGCAGGCCATACAACTGTTTGTATAAATAGCAACATTGCGGACCAAGTAGATCAATCAAGTAATATTGTGATTATTTACATGGTGAAATGACAGAACATTTGATTTATCGATAGAAGTGTATATTGCCAAATAACCTTGTTAAAAAAATTGATTAAAACATTGTTAATCACCTTGGCTACAGTGTTGAATCAGTCAAACTCATCTACTTGGTCCGCCATCTTGATATTTATACATGCAGTTCTATAGCCTGCTGATATTTCGATGGTCGGACCAACTATTTCATTGAAAATCTGTGATTGGTCTGCGATATCTATTGTTTGTTTAAAGACAGAAAGCGCTTGTATTTTTTATTTCTACTACCGCGAATGTATGAAATCCTAAAGCCCTGTTCACATTAATTCATGCTAGTATAATATTGTAGTCTCTAGTACCGGTTTTTCCGGATCACCATTCAAATAAGTGTGTTGGAAAAACTTGCACTTTCTATAGAGGACATAATAATAAAGAGAATAAGAAGTCGTTCTGGATGCACTTGACAACAGACAACATCTCGTTCAATGCAATCTTTATTATCTTATATAAAATACAATATTAAATTATGCATTTTGTGCGCATTTGCATAGAAACTAGTATCTTTAGGCTATAAGACGATCACGGTAAATCAATCATACTAATAAGCTCCTCCAGAAGCCCTTTAGGCGGCAGAATTGGTTGAAAAGAGATCACCCAAGTGCGCATATTAATTACCAAGTCCTTGTTATCCTATTCAAAAAAGAATGGAAGAGGTAATTGAATAGATAGAATGGTAAATTTACTGTCGAACTATTTAATAAATAATGCTTTGTATTGAAAATTATAAAATTCAGCTTATTTTATTGTGCACTTGTTAATTTTAATAAATTTATTTTTCTCTTACAAAATCATTTATTTTATGGAGGAAGTATCATTAAATTGTTGATTTTATGTGAGCATTTATTTGTGATATATTAAGATTGTGACTTCAGAATAGGGGTGAATATTTGCATAGTAAATGAGATGATTCTAATCTTATTTCCATAAATACACACACTCTTCACTTATTAAATTAATATTGTTTAACTCGAGTTTAATAATAAAGCGGTCCTATAACATTAAAGCCCGTTTATGTATATAAATTGAAAGCCTTAAGAATCAATCATGTGCTACTTTCACTTTAGTCAAGTAGTGTCATAAAACCATGAAAGGTAAATTAAATTTTGATATAATATATATATAGATACATATATATATGTATATATATATATATATATATATATATATAGCATATATATATATATATATATATATATATATATATATATATATATATATATATATATATATTATGACAATAACCTTCCTCTCTTCTGTCTACACGTCTTTCAAGAACACGTGTCTTCACGTGCACAAAGTAAAATCCTTCGGCTTAACAAATCCCCACAGACGATTATTATTATATACATATTAATAATTATTATTTAAATACTTTCAGGGTTAGGTTAGGTTAGGTTAGTGACGTAAAAAAGTTTTAAAAATATTTTTACTTGAATATTTTAATGCAAAAATATGAGGCGTTAGGTATCAAATTATTTAGAATTATCATTACAATAAAGTATAATTAAATTAATACACGATATTATTTCAATAGTCAAATATTACACCATAGGAATCCGTTACAACTAATATTTAAAATAAAATTTAATATTTCTTTAATCGTTACATAAAATTGACAGATTTTAAGGTGAGTTGAAAACAGATATTTTTCAACTTTAAAACATATAGGTTTGAAATTCATTAAATTAATAAAAATAAGTATTATATTAAAAATACTAAAATGAAAGGTGGAAAAAAATCTTTATTTTGGTCTGTTTTTTCATATCTTCTTATTCTTATATTAGGGATGGCGTAGTAGGGGGTTTATGCACTGTCAGGTGCTTCTAACATCGAAACAAGAATATGCATACATACATACTTGTATCGGATACTTGCTCAATGGGTAATTACTACAAAAACGAATCTACAAATTATAAATAAAATATAAATATGCCATAATAGTATTATGATATTATTATAAGTTTTCATAAAATATATTTATAAATATGCTCCTGTTAGGAAAACTTAAAAAATGGGTTAAGTTTATTATTTTTTTTCATTTCTTGATATTTTTTATAATAATTCTATTTGTGGTTATGGAACTGAAAGCCTCAAATAATTTTTGCAAAATTGCTTTAAATTCCAAGCTGAATGTATTAAATTTGGTGATAGGTAGGTTACTTCAGTTTTCATATAATATATTTATAAATAAGCTTCTGATATAAATACAACTTGGATTACGATTAGTAAAGATCGTTAATAGCCCAGTCAAATTAGAGTTTGATCTGGGAATTTGAGCCTTTATAACATTAAAATAAATGTGTATGCAAAATTACAGCTTCTAAACTGAAATTGGCCCTTTTTCTTTCTAATTTGACTGGGCTATTAGGAGTCAAACTGCATATTTAATTCATATTTTTTTGTGTTAATAATGTGCTCATTAATATGCACGCGAGACCTTCCTTTTGGGAAAGTACAGAAATGCAAATTTGATGCTTCCGTGAATTTGCGACTGGTTTATTGTTTTAAAAAAAATGTAAATTAATTAATTGAAATCCATATTGAATGAACGTGTTTGCGGAACCCTAAAAAGGGTTGTGATAAATTCTCAAATAATTGTATATGTAAAGTGTCGTTGTATCAGAATAATTCCCCTCCTCTTTGACTAAGCCTCCTCCAATACTGTGTTACAGCTAACTGACATCAGTGCAGCATGGGGCCGCGAACAACTCGGTCGCTGCTGCTGCTACTTCTCTTTTCCACGCTCGTAGCAGCTCGATTTGGAGATCGTATTGAACCACGATTAGCTAAAACCACGCCCAGTCCCCAAGTCATCCACCACCACATCGAGGAAGATGCTGAAGAGGTCGAAGTCCATCCCTCTTCAAATGCAGATGTGTACGAAATTGAACCACCGGCAGAAGCCGAAAGAAGATCGGGCCACACCGAGGCCCACAGATTAGAAATGAGTACAGAATTCTTCGCAATACCGGAAAGATCCACCTCGACACTCCCATCTATACCGGCCATTGTTGAGGAAGAAGAAAAAATAGCAACAGTGGTGAATGCGACAGCTCCTCCGCCGACAACCGGAGGACTCAGGGCTGAACCATGGGCCTTGCCACTATTGGCACTGTCTTCGCTCGTGATGCTATCGATGGCCGCTTTTGAAGTATTTATATTGTGTAAAGTGTGGAGGACTGCCCCGAGCAGGAGACATTTATTTCTCGGCCAAATGCTACTATTGGGTCTTTTCTCGTGCGCTGCTCAAGGCGCTGTACTTTCAGCGGCGCCGACTCCTGTAACTTGCGCCTGTGTCAGGTTTGGTGCTGGAGTATCATTGGCATTAGTGTTTTCGGCCCTTCTCGTCAAGTGTGTCTTCCTCATTAGCCTCGATACGGGAGTATACCTGCCGGCACCTTACCAAGTGCTTCTTTTATTTTTTGCCGTTATGACACAAGTGGCAATCGGCGTGCAGTGGTTGAGCGGCACACCGCCGAAAACTTTACCGGCCATTCCCCCAGTTATGGCGAAATGCAAAACACCATTCAACGATCTACTGTTGTCGTTCATTTACGTTGGATTTTTAGCTGGGTTCGTAGGGATATTGGCGGTGAAATCCAGAGGGATTAGAGATAACCACAAAGAGGCAGGTTATATTGCTTGGGCAGCTGGCGGTGCAGCATTGTTGGCGGCAGGATGGGCTGGAGGTGCTTTACTAGCAGCCCCTAGACATAGAGATGGCTGCTTAGGCTTCGGCCTCGCATTGACTGCGGCTCTTATCTTCTTAGTAATGTTCGCCCCTAAAGGCAGACAACTGGCAGCACTCGGGAAAGACGCCAGTGCGGTCGACAGAGAAGAACGACTGAGCTCTTTGAGCAGAGCGGGATCTGGATATTCACCATCGTTTTTCCACTTCAAGCCTGTAAAATATGGGGTGGTAGGATCTGGACCCTCGCCTCCAGCAGCCGGGACTCCTAGGAAGCAAGCAGTGCCACCGCCACCCGCGGGTGAGTTATTTCTTTCATATACCTAACACACCGCAACCACCACTATTTCACTCATTTTGTATATAACACAATTTATTAATCAACTGGAATATCAAATTTGATATAATAACGGCGTTGTTGATAAATAGAATGTAACATGCATAATAACATATTTACAGTTTTTAAATTCCGACGCAACAATGAGCGCGTGAACACATTTTTAAATTTAACATATATTTATTTATATACGCCACGAGGGGACTTTTTCCAAAATTAGCTTTTTAGACAAAAAAACATGTCAATATTGTTAAAATATTATGTATTAATTATTCTCTTAATAAAAACTTCCATTAGCTAAAAAAATAAGTTAATAGACAAATAATAAATGATAGATATTTTTAATACTCAAGTACCAATGATATTATTTTTAATTAATTTAAATGTACATGTATATTTTTTATTTTACACAACAATGTGTTAATTAATTGTCTGTCTGTTATCTTAACTATTACTAATTACACAGGTCACCGACATAATAATCAGTATTTACCTTACAGTACAGGAAATCAGAGTAAGCCTGGATCAAAACGATCAATCGGGATTCTATTAATATTATTCCCGATCTCCCTATTATAATAACCGATTTATTGAGCGGGATTTGAACCCATGACCACAATATTTGTAGCCACTTCCCATGATCTTATTACGCTGGTTAAATTCAGTAAATACGATTAATCATATCCACTCGCGGTAATTCCAACCTCTTATTGTTCCCATTCAAATACGTTTTTTAATCAAAACATATTTTGATATTCCTTAAAAGATATCCTCATAATTGTATTATCTTGCAGTCGTAATAACCGATTTTTTTACCTGAACGGGATTTGAACCCATGACCATAGTATGTAAAGCCAAACGCCTTATCCACATCATTAACACAAATAATTTTTATAATTATAAGCTTCAATACATTATCGGGTTTTATATCTAACCACTCGTCGAGCTCTTTTGTTATAGTGAAACTTTTAGTATATGTATTTTTTTTTTAAATTTCCAATCGCGAATTCAATCAATTACAAACAATTTCAAACGGAACGATTTCACTCACGCATTTTCTTTTTGCAAAATATCGAATAAAAAAAATCAGGTTACATGAAGTATTCACCGCTCGCTTGTCTAGAAATTTCAACAATCAATATTTTAAATCGTTTATTATTTCTCTGAATAGAATAATCATACCATACAAAAGAGGGAAGTTGCTAAGCATAGGTTGTCTTGTTAATTGGAATAATTGTATATACTTTGAGGATAAAAAGGATGCAATTGAAAAAAAGAATGTCGGAAATGCCACAGAAGAAAATGTTGTCTTCTATGAAGAAAGAACCTTTTTCACAGTGGACAATTTAAATTGCAAATGAATTCTGCGACGAAGAGTTGTTCTTGCAATTTTTACATCGCTCCAAATATGTACAGAATAACAAGCCACAATATTAATAATATTCATTTTGCAAACCACATTATTCATTAGTTAATTTACGGAAGTAACTGATTGTGACGTAACTTTTCATTTCAAATACGGTGCTTAATGATTAATTAATGCAATAAATAATATGTCTAATATTTCAAAGCTTTTACTTTCAAACTACAAAATCTAGAAACTATGTTTGTATCATAATTCCAAAAATAATTAAACTATATTATTATTGGGTACTTTATTTCACAAATATCTTATTGCTGATCAAAAATGATGTTATAAAATAAATAATAATATTATAAACGACATAAAAAATAACTCAATAGAAGTATTTTTTTTTAAATATATTATTCCACTTAAACGCTCTAAGGAATTTATTTATTAATGATAATTCTTTTTATATGAAATGTTTATTTTCATAAACTACAAACTAGAAAAACTATTATGCATATATAAATAGCACATGAAAAAAACAAATTAGGTATATTATGTGAAATAATTTGTTGTGTAATTTGAAAAGAATCATTATTTTATTCGATAGATTAGAGAAAAAAAAACTGACTTTAAGATGAATGAATAATTTTTCGATACATATTACAAATTGATGGGTTATCGACAAAAAAACTTGTCTCCTTTAAATATGTTGTTTTAGTTAAATATCCAGTTATACTATTAATAATATATTATGTAAAAACTAATGGCATATTAATATTTTAATCAATTATTCAAACAATTAAAAAGGTTAATTTGTATATATGATTTTGTGTTTAATAACCCATCGAATTGTAGGTAATAATTAATAAAAGCAATGTAGTGTAGTCTCGATAATCCGACACTTTTTCAATTATTCTCTTGTCTTAATATCGAATATAAAGTATTTGACAATGTACAAAACACACGGCAATAAAGATTTATTTCCTACTTTCGTTTAAATTCAATAACCTGGACATTTTCCCACGTGTGCCTGAATAATTTTAATAATTTAATGAAAGCAAAACCTATATGTTCTAAAGTCTTCTCACCCTATAAACTGTCAATTTGTAGTTAAATTTTTGTGTTAATAGTCCATCTATATTAGGCTTTCAGTCATTTGACCCTGATATAAATGGTGAAACTTGTTGTTTAAATGTGGAGCGTGTCAAAGTGCGACTAATACTACAATAAACTTATTTATGTTTCTCAACTTGAGAAACTCAAAACAGTTTTGCAACGGTAAAAAAATAAAACCAAATCAAAGTGAACGCTCTTTGCACAAACCTGCCGATGGAATATTCTAATCCGCGATGAAAGCAAGGCTGTTTAAAATTATATTTACTTTACGCAAACCATTATAACGGATATCTTTTGGAAATTGGAGTATCGGAAACGATTATTTATATATATATATATTTGACCTGGAAGCGACACACTGCTATCAATTTGAAGAGCATATATTCTGTATGTATTCAAATTGGATAACTGTTCTGTTCTTCGTGTGCAAAGAGAGAAAGACGAGTTTGGCCAAGTGTGCTAGTGAAATCCTTTAGTATCGTCTCTAATATATAGATTCATAAATATAATATCTCAAATTTTATGGTAGAATAAAAATATAACGCCCCTTTTCAATTTATTACGATGAATGTAAGGAAAATCTAAAATTTCCTCACAACACAATTACCAAACGTTTTTTCTGTACCAAAAACAGTGCACAGGTTAAAAATCGATAGCTTATTAATAAAAAAACGTGTCATATATTCAGCTGTGATAAATTAATCATAAATATTGGATCGAATGAATTTTAAAATATTGAAATGTGTAAATAGTTGAGATTGATTTTTTTTAATACAATGCAGGTTTTGTTGAATTTCATATACTCTAGTAATAAATTTAAAATAATTACATAAAATTTCATGCATTTTCATATAAAATTAAGTATTTATAAAAATAATAACACAAAGATATCGGTTTGAATGAATTTAAAAAAGTATAAAAACGTTTGATGTGAAAACCCTGTAAATCGTCGAGATTTTAGCACTTTTATATTAAATTAATAATTAGACTGCATTTGTTAACTACAAATCCACTATTATATACATATATATATATATATATATATATATATATATATATATATATCATATCTTTACCTGTAATCAATTAAATTATTGGCATTTTTTACTAGAATATCTATAAATTTTATATTAAATGACTTTATTTTTACTATTATATTTATCATAAAATTAATTTGTACACATCTTTTAAATTTCAATCGATAGCTTTTTTCAATTCAATCGAATGGATTTAAAAATATTTATTATTTTATAATTAATAATAATAAAAATTGCTTAATGATCGATATTAGGATATTTTTAATAAATTTCATATTTATAGAATTTAGTTTGCTCTTTGAATACAATACTCTTAATTATAGACTTATTGATAGAAAAACGTACCTAGAAATTGACTGTTATATCATATTTTATTAAACAATTAATTTTAAAATAAAATTTATTTATTATGCAAAAGTACTATTAATTATTTTACAATTATTTTATTTACAACATTTAAATTTCAATTTCCATATATGTTTGTATTAATTATTTAATATTATATAAAAAATTATCTGCAAATTAAAATTGTTTTGCCAATGTTATTGAAAATTTTGTGGAAGCATGTAGGTTTGGCCTTCATTTAGTATTATAAATATGCCATATTATTTTTTTTATTATAAGACTTATGATATTTGTCTTTATAAATAAGCTTATTAATAATCTAGGTATACAAGGATTCAATTTTCTAGATAAATTATGGTAAATAGGCGTGCATTTTGTATGACAAATCGTTGGCAATACTTGAAATTTACGTAAACGAACAGAGAAACTCGACTGTGACTTTAATGTTCATATAATAAATATAGTTGGTACAAATAATGAAATTTGTATAGCACATAGACAGTTTAATACGAATTGTAAAAGGCTGAATTGCAACATATGTGAATATCATTGTTCAAACAAGAACAATATTAAACACAACCGGTTTGTATGGATTTCAACATTCGCGAAAGCCGAAAATATTCAACTCTAAACAGTTAAACTTGCTACTGGTTAAAATTGAAATAACTATTATGAATAGCAGTTGAAACAATCCAAGGTTTTAATTTATTTACTATTAAAATAAAGGGAACTAGAGTAAACAAGATGATCGAAGTAATTATATTTATATTCTTATACCCTATTCCTACCTTCTATATTAAAATATCGACCAACATTGACAATTTAAACAAATATTTTTCTACTTAAAATATTACTTAATCGGGATTTTATCGGAAAATATCTCTCCATCACAAACTAACAATAACATAATAATATCCCGTCTATAATAACTCGATTTATACTACATAAAAAAGTGACTTTTGACAGAATATGCGCAATAATTAATTAAATAACAATATGAGAAAATGTTAAAAACGTAATATTCCCACTCATAATACTCTCAGTTGGAACCTTCGATATGTGAAAAAAATTGGAAATTTCAAATAAAAATATAATAAATCTATAATAATATGTGATTTCCTTAACAATATGTGATTTTATTATTTTACAGAAAATATTTTGGGGGGTGGTAGGGTATATAAAAATTATTCAATATTTCAAAAAATATGTAAAAATGCTTAATTCCTAAACTAAGACACAAAATACACACGACAGACACTACTGTGTACTTCACAGAAACAGCTGATACCAAGATGGCGGCTCAAACTCGATTCTAAGAGCACGAAATATTTTTATTTTTTTATTATTTAACCCCTTACCGCATGAGATTTTTTGTAAATCGATTTATGTTATGAATAATGAATGGTAAAAAGAATTAAAAAAAATATATTAAATCATAATTTTTGATTTTATTGAGAACGAAAGTTTTGGCCAAATTAGACCCTCCATAAATTCAAATAGTCATCCACGAATTTCGAACAATTCTTATATTTTTTAATGAAATTCGGAATATGTTACAATTATTTAGGATCATTAAATTGTATTATTATTCATAACAATCAGTTAAGATCTTTGGAAAGCAAGCTCGTTTTATTAACTTTCTTCGAAAATGAGAGTTGATTTATGGTATGGTATAAAATAGGTGTAATTCTATTTATTGTAGAGAAGTGTAGAGCTGAGATTCATAGTAGTTACGGTAAAACTGTGTGTCACGGCTAGTTAAATATCTCAGTCAAAGGTTTTACATCGCTGATCATCTCTCGCCATCTGTCTCTGTCTATCTATACACTGGAGATCATCTTGTGTCTCTTTCAAGCACAATACCATTACATTATCATCATCATCATGCTTCAGGTGAGTCCGATTATCTTAACAGAGCATCTCGCCTTCTTTTATATATACATACACAAAAATCACTTTCTTCTTGACGACAAATAAATATGAACTAACACTACTGTATTTGGTTTTTATTAACCAGGGAAAATTGATAGAACCCCCATTAAACCCATAATGTTCAATGATTTCGTTAATAAGTTAATTGACCAAAATCTTACTAAAGAATTTGATTTGACTTTCCATCTTCAAATATTTTGTTAACAAGCTCTCTGGGATTTCCCTTTTTATTTATTTAATAATTATTTTAATAATAACACATATAATATAATAACATATAATAATAACATATAATAACATAACCCTGATTATTTAAATAATAACACACCTTTTTTACTATTATTGTGTTAAATGATCCGATTTACTATGGATAATTGGTTATTTACCTATCATAAAAAAAATAAAAACAATATAATTTATAAATATTTGTATTAAAAACAATTCCTATTTATACCATACAAGCTCCAGTGAATGGCCAGCGAAATATGCAAACTCCCGAAATTTTAATAATAAGTATATTTATTATAATAAATTGATTAAAAATGTAATTGACTTTGGCGAAAAAACAGGAAATGTCTAAAGAAAGCTCCCAAATCCAATTTTAATTATTTTATCGGGTTCTCTTAAACCTAACTTGTTATACTTGTTATACTTTAATTATTATAAAGTGATGATTCCAAAAAAATGTACGTTTTTCTGACAACACTAATTGTATCACTCAGACTCGTCTGCTTGGTCCGCCATCTTCATATGTATACATCCAGTTGTCTGGATTTCTCACTGTGTCAATAATTCTTAAACACATGTTTTTCATTAAAAATTATTACCATTTAAGAAATAATAAATGAAAATACTTTATTGAGTATTAAATATAGTGTAGGTTGTCTAATATTTGTAAATAAATAAATAGATAGAGTGTAAAATATTCGATACAATATGTTTGTTTCGTAAAGTGAAAATGGTTCAATTAAATGTGAAAAATCATGTAACAAAATAAAGATAAATTTTCCAATTTTTTCGAATTGTATATTATGTCAATTTTACACTACAAATTCAACCGTTTGGGAATTAAAATACTTTATTCGGTGTAATAAATATGGTTTGGGTTAAATGTCTAGACGTGTCATCTAAAATTACTTTCATAAAATTGAAGACCCTGGAAGAAAAACATTTCTATATTTTATTTATTTATTTTGGTTTTTAGATACAACAACGTGTTAATTGTCTGTCGGTGATCTTAACTATTATTAGTTCACCGACTTAATAATCAGTATTTACCTGGATCAAGACGATCGATAATAATAGTCGTAATCATATCAATATAAAATGATATTTTTAAATATTGTTGCGACACGATTATGATAATAATAGCAAGGCATTGTTCTACATATTATAATTATAAGCATCTGACATGACAATCCTGTTTGGTCCTTTTACAGGAACGACATCGACAATTGGATATCTTTTTCTTATGCTGACACAACAGAGAACCTCTTTCTTATGTAAAACGACCTACGACTGCAGAATACAAACTGCATAAAAACGATCCTTCGACTCACGATCCTGAGATAACGAGATCGTATCCCATTCGATATATGTATGAATGTGGACAGTGTATTTCTGACTAACTGATCTGACAATATATATTTTATTATTATTTCTGTGGTGTCATGTCCAAGTCTGCGGCCAAAACTCATCTTCTTTTCACTCATAGCCGGAAATAATTCCCTGCAATCGGATCATCTTCACACATTATATTATAAACCAGCATTTGCGGTTATAATATTATTACACCGTGCAATTCTATTAAAACTATGGGGATTAACAAGCAATTCTATCACAAATTTATTCATAAAGATATGTGTACATTAAATATATATGTTTGTATCAAAATATATAGGTTGTCTACAATTAAGTCTAAAAAAATTAGCTTGATTTGTACACACACGGGTTGTTTTTAAATCTAATCTAACCTAACCTAACCTATAGGCTTGTATCAAATTATATAGGTTGTCTACAATTAAGTCTAAAAAATAAACTAGATTTGTACACACACGGGTCGTTTTTAAATCTAACCTAACCTAACCTATAGGCTTGTATCAAAATATATAGGTTGTCTACAATTAAGTCTAAAAAATTAACTAGATTTGTACACACGCGGGTTGTAATTAAAATCAGAGGCTTATTCATAAATATATTAACAATCAAAATATTGAATTACATTGGCAAAACAATTTTAATTTATAGATACATTTTTATGTTAACAAACCATCGATTTAATATTTAATTATTAATTCTACCACATACATACATATATCAGAAGTTTATTTATAAATATTTTATGTGAAAAATTATTACCATTAATGCTTATATAGCATATTGATTATATTAAATGAAAGCCAAACAATCGAAATATTTAATTACATTGGCAAAACAATTTTAATTCACAACCCAATGATTTAATCTTAAATTATTGATATTAACATATATGGAACCTGAAATTTAAAGGTTTTATACAAATTGAGTCTAAAGTAATTATTTAATACTAGAGCATGTTAAATTAAAAAAATCGGCATTCTATTAAAAAAAGTACCAATTTCGACTATTTACACATTTTGATTATTTGTTTATTATTTGTAAATAATTTAAGATAAAATAAAATGCCAAAATCTCATCAACCGTTTTCAGAAGTACATTTTTTTAAATTAATTTTTAAAATGTTTCATTGTAAATGAAAACGGATGAATTTGAAACTCAATTTCAAATGAAAAAAAAAGAAACATCTTCATAGATTTTCTATTTTAAATAGTTTATTATACATTTCCATCATTTTATCAAAAATCAATCTCAATATTGAATTTATTATAGATTGCTTCTATTTTACTTGGGAGTATAAAATAATTGATCTATTGTTTAATGGAAATTGAATTAAAAATCCTGTATTTTTTTCACCATAATTATTATACATAAAAAAACCCTTAATAAAAATATAATGCCTTAATTTCAATCCATTCAAAAATTTTCCAATTGATTAATAAATGACTATTAAATTGTATGAATGTAAAATAAATCATTTCAATAAAATGTTTTATTTTGCATTAAATGATATTGTATGTATATGTATATATTATAAATAATGTGGTATTGATTTCTTTAATTGTTATGGCTTATATGTACTTTGAACAAATAGTGGTTGTGTGTTAGAAGGATGCACTGTTTTCTAGTCAGCCTTTACTTGAAGGAGGCATGTTTCACAGATCGTTACCCGGCAGCACTGGCAAGGCTGTATTGTTACCCCGGCATGCCACCCCTGCACCCTTATGCACCACCGTGTCATTTCTACTATCCACCACCTTCACACCACCGATTGCCACCAGGTAAGCTGTATGTGTCTTATAAAAATACATACACACACAAACCACAACCATATCTACTCCGTTCATATATTATATCTTTAAAACTGGGTACAGAATATAAATAAATACAGTGTAAAGTATTCGATCCAATATGTTTGTTTTTGTTTAATTGAAAGTGAATTTCTTGCATTCTAAACAAAGATCTTACACTACAAATTCAACCACTTGGGAATGAAAATACTTTATTCGTTGCAATTATAGTCTTAAATAATATGGTTTGGGGTGTATAATATTTGTATATATATATAAAACTGATCTTTAATTCCTAAACGGGTTACTGGTGGAAAAACAGCAGAAATATTATTAATCAAAACATTTGAAATGTTTCCCATGAAAATACACTTTTCAATACATTTCTATATCGACGCTGGAAAGGAAAAAAAATACAATAGAGCTGTTTAAAGTATTTTTTTAGACAATAAAAATCATAACTTTTCTCCTATTGCAGATATTAAAATGATTCCTTTTCAACTTGAAACTTAATAAAACCATCTATTTATTGTATTATATTAAAATTATTTCTTTTCAGCAAATAAATGTTTCTTGGTCAAAATTTCTCTTTTCTTAAAAATAATCAACGATAAATATTGTCGCTTAAGTACTTTTTCCTTTCCAATGTCGATATGGAGATAAGATTTTTAGTCTCTTTTGAAAAATTATGCTTCTTGTGACAACTGCTGTTTTTCCGCAAAGCTCTTTAATTGTAAATTTGATAAATCGTATATTAAAGATTGGTTTTTGGATTATTTGTAATTTGTGTATATAGTAATAAGTCTTCCAGACACAGCGTCTCCAGGTTTTGAGCTTCTGGTGCATTTGCATTCGTAAAGGCAAGCGTCTGTTTGACAATATTCTGTGAAAAGCAATTAACAATTCAAAAGTGATTGTAAACATGCGTAAAGTCAATGAACCATGTTGAATATGCACGAGTGCAACTTTCAATTAACACTCTTAATGAAAACATTTAATCATAATTTAATTTATTTATTGCAGGTCTGCTCATGAGATCGGACGACGGAAACATGTACACCACTTTGGAACCCACATTCAGCAGTAATCCCAATGTCTATTTCCAGAGAAGTGACGGAGGAGTGCATCCGGGAATGATGTATTAAAAAAAAACAATTCAAACAAAAACGTCAGCTTTCCATGCAAGCATTCTGTATGATTTTTTTACTTTCCATCCAATCATACTCGTTGATCTTCATTTAATTTTTAACAATTATCTTTAAGGACGTAGAATTAAAATATATGTATTTTGTGTGTAACTCCAAGTCAATTATAATTAATTAATTTCTTTTCTCTGAACAATTTTCAAAACATTAAAATCACTTACCGTCGTAAGCAGTATTATTAGATCTTTTTTTTGCAATCCATAATCTTTATATAAAATCATTCTTCTTACCAGTCGGCGATATGTAATTTATTTTATACTCAAAATATATAAATCAGACTGATATGCTGAATTGTTGTTAAGTGTAGATTTAGATTATTTTTAAACTTGACTGTTATTATTGTAATAATAATAAAAAAAAACACTTGTGAATATGAATACTTCCATTACAAATATTCTAGATTTTAAGTTTGATTAAAAAAAATTTGGTGCAATTCATAATATGTATGTATATAAATAAAACAATGTTTTCATAAAAAAATTTATGATCAATAATAAATCACTTACAATAAATATCTAAATGAATATATTAATGATGGAAGAAATGCTTGATGATGTGAGGAACAATGATGAGGATGAAGTTTGTATCATTAATTTATTGTGTTCCTGTAGACAGTAGCGCCAAAAGTCCACCGGCAGCGGAAACTGAGAACACGTAGTTTCTATAACGGAGAAAAAATACATTTAGATTTTGAAAAATAGATTACATAAATTCGAAGCATATTCACTTACACAGCTGGCGAGAAGGACCGCAACAAATAGAAACTCGACAAGATCACGATGGCGAGGAATAACGCATTGTTGTAGAAGATGGAGAATGTGGTTGCTTCATAATCGGCAACTTCATTCTTTTTCCATAGAATCCTAAAAAAAAATAATTAATAAATTACCATTTAAGAATAAATATTTAAAGCACTATTGTGAATAATTCAAAAATGGAAAAGTCGCAGTTTTGTTTTTAATCTTCAATTGACAGTGAGTTTTTAATACAAGTATATATTTAATGTTTTAAGTATTTAAAGGTAACCAAATATTTTTATTAATTAGAATTAGCACAATTTCATTCGACTATTTGGAAGGGGAATATATTTTTATAAGTATGGAGTTGGATAATTTTAAAGAATATAAACGGGTCTCTATAGTTTAGATTCTTTTAAATACTTTCTAAAATGATAGTAAATAATTAAGCGAAAAAGGCATTTTCTATAATCTTTATACTATTTATAACAAACAATTTATATTATTTAAAAGTGTGATAAATTGCATTCTTAGACAAACTTAAAATACATCTAAATGTTGTTTTACTCAATTTACAATTATGCTGTTTGGTTGCCTAAAATAAATAAATAAATATCGTGACGCCTTCCCTATTGACGGGAGTCCCTTTATAGGGATTGGCCCTTAATAGGGGTTGGCCAGGCCACCTTGGCCTTTACGGGAGAATATAGTAGAGATGGTTTCCCAGGCCACCACACAGCAATGAGTACTTAAGATCTAGTTTGCTAAGCTAGATCTACCAAGTGACTCCGGTGCCGTGAATCGAACCCGGGAGTCTTCACTCACGAATCCGTTACACTAACCACTGGGCCACAAGGCGGCCTCATGGTTGTTTGGTTGCCTCCAATAAATAAAATTAAAATTGGTGTTTTCAATAAATAAAATTTAAAAAAATGCAGTTTTTCCATCAGAAAATGGCACAGGAAATCCGTAATTAAGGCGATAGAAACTAATTCCAATCAGAACTTATATTTATATTGTCTATAAAATATTCTTCATTTTACGCTGATTCTTGGAAAAGAAACCTGACATAAAATGTTTATCTGTATTAAAGAAATGCTTTTTAAAATGTTAACATGCAATCCAAACATTTTGAATAGAGTAAGTTTTGGGTAATTGAGGTTGTATTATAGTTGTGCAAACCTTTCATCCTTCTCCTTGCGGCTCATTTTCCTGTCTTCGGCTAACTTTTTGGTCATTTCTCTGGTGACTGCGTCCTCTCTCTTATTGGCAACTTTGTGTTTAAGTGTAAATTTGGTGTTTTTGTATGCCATCGCCATTAGGTAAGTGCATCCTGCGGTTACCAGGACGAACCAAATGAGAGAGGAGACGATATCCATCATGTGTACTCTCCAGAAGAGCCCTAAAAATATATGTAAAGTTATAAATAAGTGGGTAAAAAAATGTAGTGTAATTTAAAAAAATATATACACTCACATATTGGGATCGCAGAAACGATGAAAGCGTTTCCGTAAAAGAGAGCGGCTGACTTTGTGGAGACATTGCGAGAGAAGTCCTGCAGCAGGAGCTCCTCTTCCTTGGTGAAGGCCTTAGAGGCTGAAGCTGCAGTGGCGGGAGTGGCTGCGGTCTTGGCGGCGCTCATGGTTACTGTTACTGTCCTGACACAATGACACAATGACACAATGACACAGTGACACAAGCTGCCGCTCCAAGCTCCAAGTCACAACTGCCACAGCCGCTGACGTGCCAACCAGGCCGACCGAGTGACACCGTGTCATTTGTGTTGCCACTTTTTCATTTCTGTATACGTCAATTCTGATATTTTTTGTTAAAGAGTAATAAAAGTGATTAAAAATAGTTTTTTTCCAGTCATATAACTGAGATAAATGGATGTATGTACTTTTTTTCCTCTATCAAAAAATATTTAATATGCAAGAATTTTCATCAAAATGCGGCAGTAATATGCGGTTTATCAATAAATTTTGATTTGTAATTCACATTTCATGTACAAAAAAGGAGAATACGCATATAAAAATGTAAACAAAAAGTTTGCCAAGAAAAAGCATGTCGAACAGCCACAAGGTGATGTAGCAGACGTAGATGTGACAGTTGTCATCATCAAGCGAGAGACTAAAAGATGAAGACTTTGTCGAAGTGGGCGTGGCTTTGGCTGGCGGCCTTGATGATGCTGGAGCTGATGATGGAGCCGGTGCAGGCAGACGAGCACAGCCACGTGTACAAGGCTGGCGAGCAAGTGGTCTTCTGGGTGAACACTGTCGGTCCTTACCACAACCGGCAGGAGACTTACGCGTATTACTCGCTGCCGTTCTGCGCCGGAGCCAAGGAGTCCATCGGCCATTATCACGAGACTCTGTCGGAGGCGCTGCAGGGCGTGGAGCTCGAGTTCAGCGGCCTTGACGTGGCCTTCGGGGAGAACATGGCGCCGCAGAGCTACTGCGCCATCGAGCTGGACGAGGCCAAGTACAGGGCCTTCCTGTATGCGGTCAGGAACCATTACTGGTATCAGATGTACGCTGATGACCTGCCGGTGTGGGCCGTGGTCGGGGACAGGGACGGGGACGACTACTACATCTGGAGCCACAAGAAGATCGACATCGGCAGAGCAGGAGACAGGATCGTGGAAGTCAACCTGACAGCGGAGAACAGAGCTTTGCTGACGCCCACGGCCAAGATCACCTTCACTTATGAAGTCAACTGGAAGAACAGCGACGTGCGCTTCGAGGACCGCTTCGACAAGTACTTGGACCCTAACTTCTTCCAGCACCGCATCCACTGGTTCAGCATCTTCAACAGCTTCATGATGGTCATCTTCCTCGTGGGGCTCGTCTCCATGATCCTGATGAGGACTCTGCGCAAGGACTACGCGCGCTACTCCAAGGACGAGGAGTTGGACGAGCTGGAGCGGGACTTGGGAGACGAGTACGGGTGGAAGCAGGTGCACGGGGATGTGTTCAGGCCCGTGACCAGGGTCGGCCTCTTCAGCGCGCTCGTCGGCAGCGGCCATCAGCTGGTCGTGGTCTGCCTGGGCCTCATGCTCTTCGCTATCTTCGGGGAACTGTACGCGGAAAGAGGCTCCACGCTATCGGCCGCCATCTTCCTGTACGCGGCCACTTCTCCGGTCGGCGGCTACTTTGGAGGATCACTGTACGCCAGGTCCGGTGGCCGAGTCTGGATCAAGCAGATGCTCCTGTCGGCCTTCCTGCTGCCGGCGCTGGTCTGCGGCACGGCCTTCGCGGTGAACCTGATCGCCATGTACTACCACGCCTCGAGGGCCATCCCCATCGGCACCATGATCGCCGTCACTTGCATCTGCATCTTCGTGATTCTGCCCTTGACTCTGGTCGGCACAGTCCTCGGCCGCAACCTCGCCGGGCAGCCGGACTTCCCCTGCAGGATTAACGCCGTGCCTCGTCCTATTCCGGAGAAGAAGTGGTTCATGGAACCGGGGATCATCATCATGTTGGGTGGAATCCTACCTTTCGGTTCGATCTTCATCGAGATGTACTTCATCTTCACTTCTTTCTGGGCCTACAAGATCTACTATGTCTACGGATTCATGCTGTTGGTGTTCATAATACTGATGATAGTGACCGTTTGCGTAACCATCGTCTGCACTTATTTCTTGCTGAATGCCGAAGACTACCGCTGGCAGTGGACCAGCTTCATGGCGGCGGGCAGCACTGCCTTCTACGTGTACCTGTATTCCTTCTACTATTTCCTGTTCAAGACCAAGATGTACGGCCTCTTCCAGACTGCTTTCTACTTTGGTTACATGGCACTCTTCAGTGCGGGTCTCGGCATCATGTGCGGCACTGTTGGATATGTCGGCACTGGCATTTTTGTTCGCAAAATTTACTCTACTGTTAAAATTGATTAATTGTTTGTCAAAAGACTATTGTGCCACACGTTGACAGACAAAAATTAGGGTTGTTCATGAAATATCATCGACGACCGTGTTTTATTGTGATTTCCCACAAATATATTTCTATACTAGTCCATGTCGGTTTGATACTTTCGTGTTTCTCATCACTTGCCTGTGAAATTTGATTAGTTTCTAAAAAAATTCCATTGATTGACAACAAATAACGACTAGAGAAACATGAAAATATTTGGGAATGATTATTTTATGTATTGTTCATTAATGTTTGATAAATAAAGTCTGAAATGTGGTGCTTTATTTTTCATTCATTCATAATATTGTGATTAGTTTTTTATGTGATTGACTGTTGGAATCCACTAGTTCTGTGAAATATTAACGACTGCATTTTGATTTCTACATTATTCCATTCCAATAATGACATTCACAAACATGGCTAAAAAGTATTTTGTAAATATTGTGTATTCCACAAATCTATTCATTTATTTATTTAAAAATAAGCAGAAGGATGTTATGTAAATATGTTTATTGAAATAATTTGACAATTTTCGACATTTTCTAAAGTTATTTCTCGTCTACTTACTTATTGTCGGTGATTCCTTTTTGTAAATATTCTTTGAATAAATTTTTTCATAATCAAATATGATATTTATTTTTTGAAATACATAGTAACTTTCAATCTTCTTCCATTTCTTCGATATCGGCTACAGCTTTTTTAGATTTTTTGCCACCAATATTTCCTTGGTTGTACAAATCCGCTGTCCGTTTTCTTAATTCATTCAGCATTTCATTGTCATCTTCTAATTTGGCCCATTCTAAAACTAACCTCCTTCCGTACAAATGAGTGCTTTGACACAATGAATCGAAAGCTCTCTGGAAAATAATCATTGATTAATTATCTGTTAATAAAGATTACTGTTCATATTGAATACCTTAGCATCTCCTTTACTGTAATATTCAACAAAACAGAAGCCCCGATGTTGTGATTCGCCCGGTTGTAATTTCTTAGGAATTCGAAGAGCTTTGATTTCGCCAAATGTACTGAAATGAATAATACTTTAGTAATTCGTTTTTATCAATTTCAAATATAATTTAAAAACACTAACCCAAACATTTCCTGTAATTCTTTACGATTAGCCTGGAAGGGTACATTTCTGACGAGTATTTTCGTTCCTGTCTGTTTTCCAATTTTTGTATCTTTTTTAGCAGTTCGCACTTCCGTACTAAAAAAATGTGTTTGTAAGAAAACTACTATTAAACGGTGTATAAACTTAAATACCTGCTACTTCGTTCAGATCTTTTCAGTTCAATTTGTTTAGCATCTAATGTGGATAACTGTAATGATTTGAGAGCTTTCTCGGCAGCATTCTTTGTAAAATATTGCACAAATCCATATCCCATAGACAACTTGTTGCCAGGATTGTGAGGATCTTTCTTCATTGCGATCGTAACTGAATGTAATCTTCCACATTGTTGGAAATGCTGTAAATAATTTATTGATTATTTGTACATTAGGAGAAGGTAAAATAAAAAATTAAACCTTTTTAAGCTGATCTTCGGTGGTTTCGAAATTGAGACCCTTCACATACAGTGTGCTATTCGGTTCGGGCATTTCTTCTTCCTCCTCTTCACTCTCCTCTTTTTTTTGCTCAACATTTTCTGGCTTTGGCAATTCACTAGGTTCATTTTTGCTAGTTTTAATATCTTGAGTAGGGGTTTCAGTTTTAACTGCCGCTTTATCATGTGGTTTGATAAACACATTATCCGGTGCCCATTCGAGGTACAGTGGTAAATGTTTGAATTTACTGTAAGCTAATTTTTTGAAGGCCTGCCTTGCTTCAGAAGGTTCCACAAATTCTATAAGAGCAGTTATCCCATGAGGCGGCATAATAAGTCTTGCAATTATTCCAAACGGTTCGAACAAACTGCGCAATTCTTGACTAGTCGTGTGAGCAGGCATGTTTTTTGCCAGAATTATTGTTTTCGACCTCTTTTTTGGTGGCTATTTCGAAAATGAATATATGAATTTAATAAGTTTGATGAATATTTATAATACGAGCTTACTTGATTGAATGCATCTAATGCTACTCCATTTTCATCGAGGAATTTCTTTGTATTTGCAACAAGCTGCGTTTCCCCCAAAGCTAATCTAACAGCACCGCTACTTCCTACAAATTTCATTAAAATAGAAAACATATTTTTTATTTGTGTGTGTTTTCTTACTTGAATCTCCTCCGAGCAGTTTTTCTTTGGTAGTATTGTAAGTGTTTGCAACAACATCTGCTATCGCATTAGCCCCCAAGAATAGAGTATTCCAATTATGTGATGAACTCGCTTGAGCTTTCTGCTCACGCTCTTTCTTTTGTTTATAAGTAAGGCCTTCTAAAAATATTAAATACATTATTTATGATGAAAAATAATGGTTTCTCAGTATCGTTGTTAACCTTCGTTGGTGTCATGTTCAGCTTTTTGCTTCCCGGGTAATAAATGCAGCATTCGACCACAAAATATAGAGCCATCCAATTCAGTATATGCTTTGACTGCATGTTCGGGCATCATGAATGTTATTATCGCAAATCCCTTTGATTTATGAGTGATTTTATCCACTGGAAGATTTGCCTCCGTGACAGGACCTTTAAAATCATACAAAACACGTTACTGATATTGAAACAATTCAATAAACAACAACAAAAATACCATATTTTTCAAAGAGCTTTTGCAATTCATCTTCCGTTGTGATATATGGAAGATTTCTTACATAGATTTTCCCACTTTCAGCAATGCTCTCTTCATTTTTTAATGAATCCTTAAATCAACAGACCAATTCAATGTTAATATTTAAAGCTTGATATATTTTTTTAACTACCTCTTGAGATTTTTTTTTATAATCATCCTCAGTACTTTGATCACCATTTGAATTTTGATTTTGACTGTCATATTTGTTAACTAGTATACGATGACCATCTATTAGGATAAAAAAAATAGTAAGTAAAATTTCAATGAAAATTATTCAAAATTGAGTACCTAAGAAGCTTTTATTTTTGAATAGTGCTTTTTTTCTTTCTTCTTCTGACCTAAAGCCAATATAGGAAAATCCACGCATCAGTTTACTTCCTCTGGGTATTCTTATAGTAAACGGAACAAGAGGTCTAAAGAAATCTTTAATATCTTTTTTCTTAGCAGAAAATGGAAGACCCTGGATCTAAAAATATATAATTTTGTATTACCTTATTAAATACAATTTATAAAGATTTCTTTTTCCATAAATGGTATTGATTGAATGAATAAAATACCTTAACAAAAAATAATAATCTGTTCCTTGGTTCCTTTTTCTTCTTTGTCTTTTTTTCTGAATTTGTATCAATCTCTGCATCATTGGAATCTGAAGAAGCTTTCTGATTTCTTTTCATCAACGATTTCATGTACTGGAAAAAAATTAATAGAATAATTATTGAAGCTTGATATTTGAATGTTTTTAAAATACCTCTAAATCACTAATTGCTTCATTGGCGGCTTTATTTTCGTCTTGTTTCAAATCATTTGACTCTTCAGTGTTATTTTCTTCAACTATGTCTTCATCTGGTACATCTTTACCCGGTTCAACCAAGTATTTTTTGGTTTTACCTGATTTAGAAGAAAGTACTGCATCGTTACTCCATAAAGCTTTGTCAATTTTGGACGCATGAACTTCCATGAATTCGGCAAATAATGGATCATCTTTATGCTGAAAGTTAATATTCGACTTATAAAAATTCTACAAATGCAATATTTTAGATTGTACCTTTTCAAGAATTTCTCGTATTATATTTGTTCTTTTTTCTATTTTTGATTTCTTTTTATCCTCTTTTAATAATTTTCCGGGAGAATCACTTTCAGGCTTTTGATCTTTATTAATTCCGTGTATTTTTTTAAACGCACTACTATCAGCTGAATATTTACTCCAAGCTTTGGGTTTTTCCGCGTTCCCAAGAGGCACGCAGTTTTCAACGGATATTCTTGATGTTTGAATGCATGTGCCATTGAAATATTTTCTAGATTCCTCTGCTTGCTCATCTGTTTTGTACCCAATGAAACCAAAGTTCCTAAACTTTCCAGATTTTGTGTATTTAAGCTGTACATCGGTTATCTCTCCTTTTTTACCAAAGACGTCTCGTAATTTATCCGCAGTGATCTAAAATTAAATTAAATATAATTATATTGGAGAAATACAAGGTATACTGCATGTGTTAACATACATCGTTTGGTAAATTTTTTATGATAAGTCTTGACATGATGGTTATATTGTTTTCATACCAAACGTCAAAACCTTCTCACGTGTCCTTTGACATTTGTATAAAGTGCTGCCATTATAATAAAAATGTATGTATATATATTAAAGCATTTTAGTTGTGTTTTTTAACTTTTTGCAAGTGAAAAAAAATGTTTTATTACAAATGATTATCGCTTTTCTTTATTATTGATGTATGCAGTATAATTGATATGAAGGAAAATAGATCTGGCAATATTGTAACAACTGTCAAAACAAGGTTACAAAACCAGAAGTAGATAAACTATAAGAGAGTAATTAGTAAGTTATCCATAAGCTCCATTTCTCTCTGCTTTTAAAATAAGCCTTGTTCTTTTTTTCAGAACCTACTTTTTAAAAATGTCTTCAATGACATTTGGCCAAAAAACTTTTACGCCTTCCCCTCCAGAGAAGGGCAGTTTCCCACTGGATCACGAGGGTAGGTGTAAAGAAAGTATGTTGAATTATATGATTTGCATTCAAAGCAACAATGGAAAGAATGAGTTGTGTCGAGATTTCGCTCAAATATATTTGAAATGTCGTATGGATAATGAATTGATGGCCCCTGAGAAATGGGATAATCTTGGCTTCTCAAAATCTCCGCCTGAATCACCCTAGCAATCAATCCGAGCAGCATCACCTGCTGCATCTAAAATTCATCTGGTATTTATTTCCTCTCCCGGGAAGAATTAACTAGATTTCATTATTTAATAAATAAAAATAACTGCTTATTGTTGTTTTTACTTTTATTTAATTATCAAATGTTAGTGTATAATAATTATTTGTACATTTATAAGCAATAAAACCATATAAAATATTTATTAAAATTCTTTATTTGCGAAGTATAAAACGTCTTATTTTTTTAGATACATGTTCAGAAATTACATTATGCACATAATATATCTACGTATTTTAATAAAAATGAATTGTGATTATTGATGCATAAAAAATTGATTGATGATTTTTTTTTTCAACAATTCTTTATTACACGTATGAAATGTGATATTTCAGTTTCATTAACTGCGGCTTACCTACATTTTATATCACACCATTTTTCATAGAAACTTTTAAATTCAATCTTAAAATATTTAGATAGAGAAACAAATATCACAGCTAACATCTTTCGGTAGGATTTTTCTTTACCATCTTTTTACTCACCGAAAACCAAAGTATTGACAATTTTGAATAATAATTATTATGTAAACATAAATAAAACAAATCTCATAGATCAATAAAATTGTCATTTGAGTGCGTGTATGTAAACTATAAATTTAGATAAAAATATATAAATTGCACTGCATATTCTCGTAAAAAACTAAAAAAAAGCATTTTATGTCTTGTTTCCAACTCCATAGTATAAAGTAAATATGTATATTCTGAAGATAACATACAAAATGCAATGGCAGTAATTGGAAAATCTTACATCTAAAAGTATTCATAAATAAAATAAATTGAATCTAAATAAAAAATATCTGCTAGTCATAAGCCAACTATTTATACAATTTTATAATACTTTGACTCTTGTTTTAATTTGATTTTCATAGATACGAAAGAGGAAAACTCAGTCTTTTGCCTGAATGATGAGTCTTATAAATAAATTAAGCTTCTAAAAGTGTTCCATTTTTTCATTACACATTTTGCTAATAACATAAAATAAGGAGCAGAGGAAGTTAATCCAAAAATATATGTATTATTTGATGGTTCAGTGTCTTAATATTTTACACTTGAAATAAAATAGGACCTAAGTGCACTTTTTGAGGTTAAAAAATACATTTATTTGAATAAAATTTGCGCTTCATACTTTAAGCCACCTTCTGATATTTTATTTTGGTTATATTGTGACCATTTTTTTATTCCATAAATTATATATGGTGTCTAAATATTCATCTACATATTGCAAAGGCTAAAGGAAAAATACTCTGTGGTCCTGGTTTTATTCTCCAGCCGATAGATTTAAAATATTCTGCCAAATGACTAAAATGTGATTATATAAAAATACAATTTTTAAAATGGCATTTGAGGCATCGCTTTCACAATATATTCACGTCAAGTCAATGTTAAATATTAAAAGTAATGTAAGGAATACAAATATAAACTTGTTGTGTTCGACTGTAGTCGCTTTTGAAAAGTCAAAAGTGCTTGTCGGCAACGGTGGAAATCCTCGATATGGTTGTTTATTCCCATTGAAAAAATCTTCATCTTTTCTTTGTGGCGGACAACCCATCCAGAATGGTGCTGAGGGTTTTTGTGCTTCGTGTACAACTTGCATTTGTAAGTCGTCGAATTTCCAATATCCTTTACCTTTGAAAAAATATGTTTTCCCTGCAATAATGATTTTTTTTTATTAGTCGTAATGATTTATTTGAATATTTTATAAAAACCATACCATCACTCCATTGAAAAACTGCATCTATATTGTAACCGACTCCCTTCCACATTGACATATCACGAGGGTAGTCTAACTCGACATGACCAACTTCTTCATCGTATCTGTAAATAAAATTTCAATTTAATTTTAATTTTTTTTAAATATTATTTATTAGATTGATAGATAAAATCGTGTCTTACTTCCAATACATAGTTTCGTTATAGAAGTAAGTTTTTCCATTATGGCCCCAAACCATCGCTGCATTGAGATGATCTAAAGTGTGCGGGAGACCCAATTCAGTTATCGGTCTCGGATAACCTCTTTCAAGTAGGTTTGCATTATAGACATAAAATTCACGACCTGAAAATATACAAAAATATTATATTATCAATAAACACGGTGAATGGTTATTTTCTTTGATAACTCACCAACAAAGAAGACAATTTTTCCATCGGGTCTTTCATAAACAGCGTCCACATGTGTAAAATTTTTTGGAAGCTCACCCCACATCCGTTCTATCAAAGTTGGAAATCCTTCGACTAGACCCTGTTTCCCAATTCTCCACAAATACTATATAAAAATATATAAAATCAGTTTCAATTTTTACTTTCAGGAACACTTTAATATATGTTCAGATTTATTTGCAGACTGCATAGCTCCAAAATATTTGATTTTTAAATTCCAGAATGAAATTGGTTAAATCGTTGGTTAAATGATTTAAAAAATGTGTAGTTATAAGACCTCTTGAATAAGTTTTTTGTCTTCTATATATAGAAATTTAACAATTTCTTTTGAATTTTACATAGTTTGAATAATACAAAACACCTTATGAATTAGACTTAGGTGTACACAGTATAAAAATCTTTTTACTTATAACTAACATGAGAATTTTAATAAAAAAATTATTTGATATGAGAGGTACCTAATGAGGATTTATAAACAATAAAAAGAATAGTACTACATTAAGTATAATGCTTAAAACTAAATAACATGTCTTCTATAAAATTTGTCAAATTGATCTTACGCAGTCTGCATAGAAAGTCCACGATATACAAATTAAAATATGTAATGCCTAATAATTAATATGGTAAAATTCACAAATACTCTACATAGAACAAATATCAAACTTTAGACATGCCAGATAACTTACAATCCGCCATCATTGGTCATAATGCAAAACGATAAATATAGTATTGTATGATATTAAAAATGCAAGTTAGTTTCCCGACCATCTCGATATTTATGCAAACTGTTGTCTGGCGTTCTTATCAGCGTTAACGACTATACATTGTAACAGACCATAAAGCTCTACAAACATATGAAAATAATTTACCTTGTCCTTGAAAATGAAAACTTCACCCCTGATGAGAGCCACTGCGTCATAATTGGTGTTGCAAGTGTCAGGTTTGTCTGGATGAAGATTGTCTGTAGGAGTTGTCTCTGTGGACGGTCTTTTGGCAGGATAATACTCTGGTCTCCATGGCTTTTCAGGGTAGTGAGGTTTCTTGGGGCTGTGCGGTTTCCTGGGATGTTCTGGTTTCGGATAATAAGGATTCTCAGTAGCGGTAGGATAATGAGGTCGCCTGGTTGTCGGGGGTCTGGAATCAGGATAGTCGGGCTTCATTTCGGGATATTGTTTGTTTCTACGATCGGGGTGTCTTTCTGGAGGGTGTGTCCTCGGAGCCGGTGTGGTGTGTTGTCTTCTAGTATCTGGATAGTAGGGATCCCTCGGAGCTGGTCTTCTTTCAGGATAATCTGGATACCTGGGATAGATAGGTCTTCTCTCTGGTGTTTTGGGAGGGTCTGGTCTTCTATCAGGATAATGAGGGTATCTAGGAGTAGGATGATGTCGGGGTCTTTCAGGATATACTGGATTCCTATCAGGATATTGAGGATATCGCGGCCTTTCGGGACGATATTCAGGCTTTTCAGTGGTTGAAGTAGTAGGAGGAGCTGTTGGTAAATTAGGAGGAATCCTACCCCACATTCTGGCTTCCTTGATACCTAGAATAAATCCAGCAATTTTCAATTTGTTAATATTTTTTTGATGTTCTGCTTGGTTTTTTAATGGGACGGTAATAGGTTGTTTATTTTTTGAAATTTCAAATTAAATTATGAATAAAATAATTTAATACGATTTTCATATGATGACAACACTCTTCACAATATTTAAAAAGCGAGTTTCCCGATAAATACGTTTTTTTGAGAATTATCATTTATTGTACATTATTAAATATCTCTAAGATTATTTTTCATATTTTTATCATTAAAATACCCGTTTAGAGATTTTAGATATGTATTAATTATAATAAAATAGTATTATTCCATCTGGTAACACTGCCTGTCATGCGTCACTCCGTTTGAATATTATTTATAAAATATAACAGTTTACGATTAAATACCTTGTATTGACAGAGACATGAAATGTGTTATAGATAATAGATGAATCTACATTAGTTGCCGGTCAAATAGGACCATTTTACTATTTGTAAAAAGTGTCATTTAATATGTTAAATGATGTTTTAAAATGAACGTTTTTTGAACTTGATACATTTGGAAGAGCTTCTAATTTCCGATATAATATAGTGTTTGTTTCAGTCAGAATCATTTAAATGAAGCATGTGTTTGTTGCAAGACTGTGTTTGTTGAAGAAGTGTGTATATAAAATATTATTCTTCCATGTGGTAAGACTGATGGTTGAGGGATTCATCCGTACAGACATACAACATACACACACACATTCAACAGTTATAGATATAATATGACATCTTTTACTCACCATACATGTTTTGAATTCCCAGACGATCGTCCTTCGGCAAGACAAAATTGGGTACAAATCCCTGATACCATGGATACATTAAAGCCCCTTGAACGGAACTGTGACTGAGACCCAAAGAATGGCCGAATTCATGAGCCGCAACAGCAAATAGTGAAGTACCTGTAAATAAATAAACCGTATTGTGTTATTTTATCGCCAAATACAATATGCTTCACTCACATAATATCGTTATGAATGGATACAAAAGCATTATTCGTGTAATAGTGACAACTGAACTGCCATCAAGATAGCAGCACTGAAGCTATTTTCGAAACGGTTCACATTATTTTATAAATAAAATACAAACACACAGAGATCTAGAACCATGGCTAAATTATCATGTCATCTCTTTTTTTAAATATTCCGTAACCAGTGATTATTTTACATAAAACCCTGTACATATTCTAATAGGATAATTCGTATCTGGTGGACGCAATTAATTCTACCATCGAAAAAGTGTGTTAGTGAGTCGTGCTACAATTGATAGTATTTGTGCGTATACGAATAGAGCTTGGTAGTATTCGTGTACACGCACACGCACCGCACGCATACAATCTCATTACACTATTCTACAATTTGAATCGTATGGAATTTTTAATGACAGATTGTAACTTTTTTTGTAGAGTAAATTTCAACGTTTAGACTTGCCTTAACTATGATTTTTCACACTTAAAAATCATTCAAATATTTAATTATGAAAAATAATTTGAAAAAAAATCTTGCGTTAGTAACAGTCAGTGAATAAATGTAACACCAATATAATCTGTGTTACAGAGGAAAATGTTTAAAATAGAGGATTTTATATGAAAAATATACAAAATAATACAAGAGTGAATGGAAATGGAAAATCTTCAAGATTATCATAAATATGTGTGCCGCAACGGACCGGGCCAACCCATTTTAAGAAGCAGAGTGCTGATTTTATATGGCCTTTCTTCAGCAATCATTTTTTATTTACCTGCCAAAGAAATATGAGACGTAAACTGAACAATGTGTTATATGCATGTTTAATTTGTATAACAAAAGCAATAACTGCGCGTTATATTGAATATTGCAGAATACAATATAAACAGGGACGGTGACACGTTTCACGTCATGAACAGAGATAAAGTTTTATCGCGCGATGAATAATCGCGAGTTGAATTGAAAACGGTCGGTAATTGTACAAATTAATGGCTCAATATTATCGGTGTACACTTGGGGGTTGTGGTCATTAAAACTCTATTATATTTATGGAGTAATGAATAATCATTTTGATGATAAAAAAACGGTTTTCATTATCGGCAAATGTAAATTGGAAAATTGTCGAATCAAATTTCAAATTCAAATGCCAACGTGTATATTTTTTGTCGTCTATTCGTCGAATCAAAAGTGAAAGAAGCCCCATTGAGTGCGAGCGTCCCGCGTCCTGTATAGAAAGCCACCCGGCATGCTTGTACACCTTCAATCAAATAATAATATTTCATTTATCATCACAATGCACATTACATAGATATAAACATTACATATCGCATTGCATACTAATAATTCGTGTAGTCCGTGTATTGTTGCACTCTTCTCTCCTATTCGATAATGGCATAAGTGTGTCTCCCTCACTCAACACATTTCTAGTTACCACTGAGAGTGGTTGTGACAATACTTAATAATATTGTAAACATGTTAAAGAAGTAGTGTTTGGTAAAAAGTGAGGCTAGATGTATTTGAGTGTATGTTTGAGTCCATATGACATGTAGTAACAATGCATTTACCCATTTTACTGTGAAATATAACTGAAGATATGAAGAGACATGGTTACAGTATAATGTTTGCCAGGTAACTCATGTTTTTGGCCGCTTGATCCACTTGAACTAAACACGCATTTAACAACTCATGCGATATCTTTTGTTTCAATCTATGAATGATCTATTGTTTTTATTACAAAAATATGAATTAGTATCTCATGTATTCACTGAGGCGTACTAATAACACTTAAGCATATAAATCACTGTGTTTTTGGTTCGTGTTTGAATATAAAATGTGTCCCGGCAAAACAGAACACAAAATCCGTTTGCCGCGAACTGTCAACAAGTATACATATGTGAAACTTGTGAGATTCATACTGTATTTTCCCAATTTGACAGTTTGCCCGTGCATTTAAAATATTTAAATTTTACTTTCTTTTTAAGGTGTGTCTAAACAGAACGCGAAGTCCGTTTGTCGGCGATTTGCACGCGCACATGAGTTTCATATAATTCCACATGTTGACAGTTCGCTGCAAACTGAATTTCGCGTTCTGATTGGCCAGGACTTTTTGATAAAAATAATTGACTTAAAATATAGAAGAATAATTTCCAAAGTCACGTTTGGAATTCACATTTTAACAAACAGAACGACAAAAATACGTTCGCGACGAACTGTCAAGGAGTGTAAATACTATAAGAAACCTAACAGAAGATTTATTTACTATTTGACAGTTCGCCGCGAACGCGAACGGATCGTGTTTTTTTTGGCTGCAGCGTAAATATAATAATCTTTAAATAAAAATAAATCGATCAAATGTAAAAATAGCATTTGCATAAAAATTTTCTACTGTTTAATAAATGAAATTGACTTATAAAGTGAGTGCAAAGAATGCAGAAGTGTACGAGCATTCTAGTGCACGAGCCGCCACTACTTCCTTTGACAAAAGCCTTCTCTTTTTAATTCCCAAGCATGGAAACTTCATCACAATGCCTCGGAAAAAAAGTCCATAATGGAAAATTTTAACGGGAAGAGATTTTCGTTAACGAAATTTGCTTTATTACCGGACAGCGAATTAACAGAACAAAGAAGCACTAATGCACTTCAACTGCGATCATCTCGCCTTTCAATCATATCTATTCATTTATCAATATTTCCTTTATGCATTCACTACATTTATTAGTCCTTTATCAAAGGCGTGTCTTGGAAAAGGATACTTACTTTAGAAAGAAAACATTTTTAACCAATTAGATTAGCGACAGTCCAATGAAATTAAATCCATTACAAACACACATTACGGGTTAAATAATAAAAGAAACAGCCACTCGATTATTTATAGGGCAAAAATAATATTTTTAATTGAACTTCAAATATTGTAAAGACAACACGATCACAAAAAAATATGTTAAAACGATCCAAATTATTTTTTCTAATAAAATAATTTATTATTATAGTTTGAGAATCTTCAGTTATTATAAATGATGTTAGTATCGTATGGCAATTCGTTAATCTTTCACATGTTGTATATCACATTATTTTTATTGTTTATGTATTTAACTGCCAAAATAAAGCGTAAACACAAATTTTAAAAAAATGTTTCCTACTTAAATATGCAGAAATTTTAAATAATCGAGTGTCAAATATTATACTCTATGCATAAACGGGACAGATCGACACCACCGGATAACTGAATGATAAATACATACATAAATATCAAGATGGCGGACCAAGCAGACGAGTCTGAGCGCCACTGTTGCCACAATCAGACCGTTACAGTCTAAAAAAAGGCTCTAAAATCCAGTTTTTATTATTTTTTTAAACATTTGTGGATTCTCTTAAACCCAACTTGTAATACTTGATTATAAAAATATCGTAAATTCATTTAATTATTTTAAAATGATGACTTCAAATAAAATGTAAGTTTTTCTATTTTTACTGACACCAGCGATATTAAAAGGCCGGATGCATTTAACAGAGGCAACTCTAATTATCTCACTCAGACTCGTTTGCTTGGTCCGCCATATTGATATTTATACATCCAGTTGTCTGGATTATTTATTGTGTCATAATTTTCTTTAATTATTAACACATGTTTTTCATTAAAAAAATCAACCATTTGACAATTAAATAAATGAAAATACTTTATTGTGTATTGAATATGGTTTGGGTTGTATATCATTTTTATATAATATTTATTTATATATATATATATATATATATATATATATATATATATATATATATAAATAAGTAAAAGACCCCGGAGGAAAAACAGCATATGTCACAAAGTTTAAAAAAAAATTATACAGAAAAATAGCCAACAAATTTTGGCTATTTTTCTTATTAACAACAAAAAAGGGATGAAAATAAACTGCAGTCATTTTCATTTTAAATTAATATAGAATAGCAGCGACTAATATTTAAATCAAACTATTGGAAAATACATTCTATGTATTTAAAATTCCAACATGATAATTATAATAAGCCAACACAGAATAATATTTATTTATTTATTGAGAGAGTTTTGAAAAATCCAGTTGTCTGGCCTGCTAATATACCGAAATGATTAATATAAAAAATAATGAGTGAAATATTCACCTTCATCATCTTCAGTAGCATCCCCAAGCAGCCATATTTCATCATCATCAAAGTGAGCATCTCCACCCCTTCCGTTTCCAGGGAAGAATGCATGAGCCAAGATTTGTCCCCGGCCATCGAAGGGGTAGTTATCGTCATGATATCCCCTAAAAATATAAAAACAATTAAAATATATTCCGCTTCCAAAGTAGTGTCCTGAACCTGATCGATTTAAAGGAGACAATATATTTAGAACTCATGTTGTTTAAAATTCAATAAGAAGTGTGACGCCCCTTTTCTAACTCAATACAACACAATCAATGGAAATATATCCGCAGATTAAAAATAATAATGAAATTGTAGTCGTAATTTTTAAATTAATTTGTAGCAAAAAGCTCAGCATTTAAAAAGGGGTTGCGAGTATTAAATTAAAAATTGAAAACACCGCCTCGACCTCTTTTCGCCTCATTTCCGCTCCTCCATATTTAATAATCCGAAGGGATGTGAAATAATATTATGTATGATTATAATTATATTGAAATTATAAATAGACAGTCTCAGCATAAATACGACTTTTCTACATTTTTATATATGGAAAATTTGACTAATATTCATCATTAGTACAGAAACACCATAAATTCCAAAGATACACTTTTATAAGATTTTTTTTTATTTAAAAATATTTGAAGGGATCGTAATCATGGCTAGGGGGCGAAACTGCAAATACCGGTTTCAATTGTTAAATGATGTACAACCAAATTAATTAATTTATTTATTTAAGATAACTACCGCTACATAAAAATGTAAGGCCCGTATCCCATACAATAGAATTATATAAAAATAGTGTGTTAGTGATCGTTTGTGTACGAATAGACATGGTTTACACGCATACGCACCGCACGCACACACTCTCAAATTGAATACGGCCTTAATTGTCTTAATAAGCTTTATAAAATTAATTGTTATAAATAGCAAATGTTAAATATTGCTAACCCGATTATACACGTACAACTAAATTATTTAATTTATTATAATTACCGTTTATTAAGACATTTTTTTAAAATATAATATATAAATAATATAATATATTATTTACAATTTTTTTATTCCTAATTGGGAGTTTTTAATTCATCAGTAAACATAAATTAAGTTCATTCGTCTGCTTAGCAAAACGACATAATATTTATTAATAAATATTACATATTGACTGATTAACTAACCACTGATAAGAATGCCAGACAAGTGGTTGATAAATATCAAGACGGCGGACCAAGCAGACGAGTCAGAACTACACCGATGATTGTAATTACATACTCAGACCGTTACGGTGTCTCTCAGACTCGACTGCTTGGTCCGCCATCTCGATATTTATCATCGACTTGTCCGGTGTCTAATATCGGTGGTGTTGAAACAACACAAATTGTATGAATATTTTATATTACAATACTCGGTATAAATTATTAATACCCATAGTTCTTTTTGCAGCAAAAGATAAGCCTTTGTCCGAAGAATCGACATTTAATTAATTATTGTATTTTTTGACAATTTTATTTCTGCAAAAATCGATTTAATTGAAGTGGATCGGAAAATAATTTTTATATATTTTTGCTTTACATGTAATATAGGTTAGAACATGTTAATCCTTAAAACATGTATGATGGTTTTTAAAAAATATATCTACTAATGTAATGCCTTTTATCAAGTGTGATAATAATTCTACACACTGATCAAATGAAGAGTACCTACCATTTTCGTTTTTTTTTAAATATGTGTGTGTGGTATTTAATGAGGCAGTATCCAGGTTCTGTTCCCGCGGGATTAAAGTGGCGATTTTATGATTCGAATCGGACAGAGTGAATCACTTCATAAAGAGGTTGTGCATACGCGATGCTTTATAGCCAACCGAGCTGCCATAATAAACGTGGAAATAATCAGATCCAAAGTTATAGTCCTCGTATAACTGGTGCCGTTGCTTTGCTTCTCTTTAATGACGCGTTAAATAGATTCAATCCAAATAGAATGACTCCTTTGAAAATAACACCATTGAATAGAAGCATGAGAAAAAATTAAAGTGCTTTATTGATTATTAAAATAAATCCTTGTGTGTGAATATTAATTAAATATTTTTACTTGTACCTCAAGAAATAAGATACACTATTATAAAAGTCCATACATCACATAAACACATAGGCTTATTACACTTATTTTCTTATGTTTGTAGAGCAAATTTTAAATTTTAAAATTATCTAGAGGCGTAGTAAATTCTTAACAATCACAATATTTATAATATTACCAATTAGAGCCATTTGCCCCAAGATTTACGCAACATTTTGATTGAGAACACAATATTTTTAATTTGATTATTTTTAATCCGATATTTTTTTATAAATATCAGAGGCGCCTGGCAGTGCATAAACCCCCTCCCACCCTACACTAAGAACAGACATTAATAAAAGATTTCCCTACTTACTTATCGTAAGTAATGGATTCCCAGGCCTACGTCACCGTAAATACGATAGTAGAGTTACTTAGCTGCACTTATGATAGGTTTTTTTGTTAGTTAATGCCTCTTCTGAGCCTCGGGCGAGGCACTAATTAACAAAAGTACAGCAAAAGAAACTCTATTACCGTCTTTATGGTGTACGTTTACGCGACGCACTCCTAGTAATCCTAAGCTTTATACTTAAAATTCGCCAATTCAAAAGTTAGCAGTCCCATGTGTCGGATAATCAAGACTATATTAAGCTTTTTATACAATAGCAAATGGGGTTAAGTGGTACCGAGAGTTCATTGCCACATTTTCATGTATGACTTAATTTTGTTTTACATTCCTACATAGAGTAATGTTTTAAATGGCGCCGCGACGCATTGGTTATAAAGTGAAGTATCGTCGCTTATGTGTATATAGACATGGTAAAGAATCCGTGATGGGGTGTTGCATAGAACCTTATAGGGATGGGGTGTAATAGTGTTATTAGTCACGGGGCTAGTGCACCTGTTTTAGCCACGTGACAGACCACGTGTAACACGTGCCTGAAACAAGATGGCTGTGCTCGTTATTTTGCATGGGATTTACGTAACAACAGCTATGACATTTCTGAATACCAACTCAAATACATCACCACCCCTTCATAAACCACCCCCGGCTTGCGTAACGGCGACGGGGGAATTCTATCGTTTACCTCATCCTTTTACCATATTCCTTTATTATACGTACAACCAATGCTACGGAAAAACACTATCATGTAATCATTTCAATGCAGGAAAAGTACAAGATTTAAAAAACTCGGTCTTAATTAAGTCGACTACCATGTGGCTCTTCCTACTATAATATATGCGTCTGTGCACAAACAACCACTACATTCGCAAGCTTATATTTGGTTTTTTGAGATTCTTAGAACATTGTCCCTCTGTTCTCTTCTCTTGCCACTGGGATTAATAAATAATATGTCCATGTGCCCTAAACCAATGTAAATGTATAGATTCCTCGACAATTCTGGTCATATTGGTACGCCCTTAATGAACGTTGACCATATATTTATAGAAATAGAGGAGTGGTTCCCTAAAAAAGACTGTGCAGTGTAAAGCCTCCTAGGCGTGCGTCGCCGTAAACGTACACCGTAAAAACGGTAATAGAGTTGCTTTGCTATACGTCAGACGAGGTATTAACTAACAAAAAACCTATCATAAGTGTAGCTAAGTAACTCTACTATCGTATTTAAGGTGTACGTTTACGGAGACGTATGCCTGTGAATCCATTACATTAGAGTCCAATTAAACTTTTAATATTTACACCTCCTGCCAATATTCTTTTATTAATATATTGTCTATCATTATGTCATTTGTATTAGTACTGGTTAGGTTTATTCTTATTCTACACAAGCCAGTTGATAACTATATAACCAATACCTTAGTGCTCTAATTATTTAGGAACAATTTAAATAGTCATCTTAGCACGGCTGATTTTGGATACAGGGTTTGTAGGTTTTTGTTATTTTTATTTGGAAATGGAGTGGTTTTCCCATTGATTATCTTGATGACAGTGCAAGCTCGGAGGATGATTGGTTCAGAATATTAGGGTATCCTAGAAAGTTATCAGATTGATGGCTGATGCCATAGTCTATTCGATTCGAGTTACCTGACGCATAGGGGATGTTTTGTGGTCTGAGAAACAAGTATTATCAACAATGGAACCCTCAACTGACTTAGAGTGAGGGATTAAATCATATAAAATCAACCAACAGTACGTTTAAGGCAGCGCTAGCCCAGTAAACCTTAGCTTTACCAAGGATACCGATACACAGAGAGACGTCCCGCTTTCCAAAGGTATGTGATTGAAGAAAGTGAAGCAGAGTGATAAAAATGAAATACTCACTTGGCAAAAGAGACAACTATATCCGCTTTGTTGGAGTTGACCTCTTGAAATGTTAGCTTGGAGTTGTCGGACCAGACAGAAAGAGCTCTCGTCAATTCCGCCCTCACTTTGCCCGAGTCTAAGTTGACCGAATGCTTCTGCAGGCTGAAATAAGTAGAGACCAGTTATTATTATTATACGTGCATGAAGAAGAGGGGCTACACAACACTAACGAGGGTTGGCCGCCCTTATTATATATAATATAATATTATTGTGGTGCTGAGAAATGACACACGGGACAATATAACAAGCCGTGAAGCCTCACTATCATACAATACAATACTATCAGCATTTCTCTTCACTTCACACTCTGTCCATCACACAGATTGCTTTGTAAACTGACACTACACTACATTCAACAATTATTATCTATTTATATATTTATACACCCCGGGGTGCTTTTAGACACAACATTGTGGACTTGCCGATGATCTATCTCACAATTCTATTACACAGGTCACCGAATTCATAATTACCTTACAATTGACAGGGAATTAGAGTAAACCTGGATTAAGACTCTCCAATTTGACACTCTCTATGGCCACAATAATTTAATGATATTAATTCAACAGTTATGAATTATAATTTATGAAAATGCACAAACCATATTTGAGAAAGTATGGTGTAAAGTTTACTAACTTTTGTAAATTAATTTATAGATGCATAATAATAAAAAATACCCATAAACTTGCTTCTCGTGTGAAAATTTCAAAAAGATTTTTTTATATACAGGGTGGACTTGAAATAACTAAGAATATTTTAGGGGGTGGTAGAGTAACAAAAATGATATTAATTATTTTTTATATACATAATATTAATTACGTATAATAGACACAATACACATGTGAAAGTCACTACAGAGGACTTCACAGAAACAGCTGATTCCAAGATGGTGGCCCAAACTCTACTTATTATTGAATATTTTAGGGGGTGGTAGAGTATTTGAATAAAAAAAAACTTAATTCCTAAAGTATGCACAAGTGACAAACAGCTGATTTCAAGATGGTGGCCCAAACTCAATTCCAAAAGCACGAAATATTAATTTATCCAAAATATTTATTTGCGCATGAATTTTCTGTGTAAAGCTTTTCGCATAAATATCAATTTAAATTATCAATCAATTGATTTTTTCTTAAATAAAGTCTGCTATTATTGTATAAAATATATTTCAATATTTTGGTTTTATCTAAAAGACTTTTAAGTTTCTATATAAAACATTTTGCTAGAGGGTATCTACATATAATAAATATTATGTAATACTTAAATTGTTGAAATTGAAACTGTTTTCAAATCTAAATAATACTAATAAAGTGTGTTGGGTGTGAAGGGTTGTCTGTTTTATAATTAACGTAGAAGGGATTTAAGGGGAATCGGAAACCAGTATCGGGAAAACGCATTCCTTCTGTGAATAGATTAATTTTGTATAATTTTTAAGCGTGCTTATTTGAAGTGGAGATATCGTTGCTTTAAATTGCAAACGATAATTAATTGTAAATGTGTTGGCATATAAGATAATATTGCTTTGATACTTTGTGGCATGATATTAAAAATGGCGACGGATTGCATGATTTGCATAGTGAGTTCAAAGGATGGACTACAAAACAGCCATAACCAATCATAACTTTATGTTACACCACTGTCACGGGTTCATGTCTCCAATGCTACTTTTATATGAATAGTGAATAATACACAACTGATTATAAGAAGCTTATTCCAATCATAACGCAGGACTACAAATTGTGATAGGACAAACAAATGTGTATGTAACATAATATAAGAAAGCAGAAAACACTGACGAAATCTTAATATTTTACATTCTTTTAAAACGAATATAAGCTTAATAATTTGACATGTTTTGTCGCATTTTTCCAATTATTATTACGAGTATTTATGCTCTTTTACTTTTAATGTATTTTGGAGACTTAGTTAGTCAATTACTGGCGCAATATTGTGTCAGTTATTGGTGACGCATGTCAATTACTGAAGAAATTTGACAGATTGTTTATTTTTATTTTAATAAAAAAAGTATTAAATCGTTTATAATTTTTATTTACATTAAATAAAAGTGATATATAGGTTTCATAAGAAAAATATTTTTCAATTTATTAATTTCAATTATCTTATGAAGATTCAAAGTCAAAAATTTCCTCAAGGGTGTCAAAGACTGGTGCACCACTATATTTCTTTAATTAAAGTAAAAATATTTTAACGGAAGGATAAGTATATTAAAAAGAATTTATTGACACCCCCTATAAGTGTCTACCATATTTACTTTATGATAGTAATAATAAGACGCTGTCATTCATAGTAATCTAAAATTAAAATGGTTGTAGCTTAACAATAAAAAAACTGTGTATTTTTTAAATACATGGTATAAAAATATATATATTTTTTTTAATCTTATATTTTTTGCGAAACTTCCCCTTAAAATATTCTATATTACTTATTACATCACCCTGTATAAATATAATATAATAATATCACATTACGTCATGCTAACAGTTTATAAATAAAAATACCATAAGAAATATATTTAGGTGAAGTTAAAATATTTTATGGGAAAAACGTATATTACAAATAATTTATTAACAATTCTAATCAGAGTCGAAATCAGTAAACATTTCGGCGGGCCCAACAGTTTGTCTGTGAACGCAAATATTGTTCCCGTTTTATTTTATCCAATAACCGACGACTTTCAAGCTGTTTAATTATTAATTTTAATCATACATACTAGTTTTTAAATTATTGGGATATTAATTAGTCGTGGGGATTATTTACCCCCATTTGTATTACTTTTGGGTTGAAAAGTAATTCAATTGTATGTTTTTATTTAAAAAAAATACTGGTTTACTATAAAATATTACAAAACTAACTACCAACGGCAGAAAAAAAAACTAGAAGATTAGAATATATTGTGTGTAAAATCCTTAAAACTTCAATTAAAGACATGTTTTATATCAGCAAATATTCTTAAGTAAATGACGTCTTAATTTTTGGTCAATTTGAGTTTTTGGTACTATAAAAAATGATTGTAATACAAAGTTCCACACACTTCAATCATGAAATATAAATAGTCGAATTTACGTAATTTTCTCCTGTTAAATTTAAAATTTTCTATGAGGTCGAAATTATGAAAATGTGTATGGGTTAATATAAATTACCCACGACTGACTCGATTTAATGGATATAATAATTGTCGGTAATTGGGTTGAAGTATCTGTTTAAATTAGAAATGCAGAGCAATAAGGGATGGTCTTGGATTAACCACCCCCTCATACCACCCCCTAAGCTAAGCCATTAAGATTGTGTCGCTTGAAAATGCAACGACTTAAACGCAGTCATTAAATTATTTGATTGGTGTTAGCAAATGGCAAATTGGCCATAAGAGAGGCGCCATTTCGCTATTTACACTGTCTATATTCTCACAATACACGACTTATCCTCGACAATACTCGGATTATCTCCATTTCAATTAAGACAATTTAACTCTGGCTGTATGTTTTAAAATCGGGATTGATTGGAGATTAACATAAATATATTTTTTTATACGAACCAAATAGATTAACGTATGTGAAATTGCAACAGTATTATGTAAAAACTTATAATAATGTCTGACTTATTTTGTTTATTTCATGATCATAGCTATTGTTAACTAACCCATACAACCACATTAGTCAATTAATTTAGTTATTATAATTACAGGTTGTTAAGTCATTTACATGAAAAAATGTGTCTGGTAATAATAATGGTGGAAAAATAATAATAAAAACGTTTCTAAAATCTTAATTATAATTATAAAAATGCATAATTAAGGACAGTTTAAAAAAAAAAGTTTTTTTCGGGAGCTGTTGAAATATAAATAAGTGTTGTCCCCTCATAGAAAATACGTCCATAAATAAAAATATTAATTGAATTAAAGTATCAATTTTATACCGAAAATAAAATCAACCCTAAAACCCTAAGCCTTCCGTTAAAAAAACAAGCCAAAAATTGAAAAAAGCCTAGTTTTTATAACGAGTGATTTTGTGAGTGAGTGAGTGTTTTTATGCGACCATCTTGGTTATGTGACGTTTAGAAGAGTTTTGCTTTAAGAATTGTGTTGTGTAGACGCCTCAATTTTATAATATGTCAAATAATATTTATTGAAAATAAAATTGGGGCGTCTACACAAGACAATGCTTAAAGCGGAATTTATCTAAACGTTAAAATAACCAATATGGAGATTTCAGCTTAGGTGACTGAAAATATTAATAGTTATATGTGAATTGTTCTGTATTGTGGTATTTTCCATTCCGATAGTATTTGTGCATGTTTAGAAGGTAATGAGTTAAATTTAATATCAATCTAAGCCAGGATATTGCTCTTCCAGTTCTGCTTCCATTTCCTGCCTCTTTTCATTATTGTGCGTACTGATTCTCATTTTGCGCATTTCACATCTCCTCAAAATCGATCATGGATGATATTTTTATTAAATATAAAAACGCATCGTGTGTAATTGAACAAGTATTGATTTTAAAGTATGCGACAGATGGGCATGTTTGTAGGGTCCTCGATGCTCGCACAATGGGGTGGGTGGCTGTGCTTACAAGGGGGCGGTTGTGGTTCACGAGGACCTACTTTTCGTCAGTTTCTTCCACAATCGTTAATCTGCAGATCTATTATTCATTGAAACAATGCCGTAATCGTCTTTTACAAGTTTGCCGAGCGGAAACTGAAGATGCCTCACGCACAATACTCTATAACCACATATATTTATAAACTCGGTTAAACATGACTAAGGAGTTAATTATAACATTTAGTTATTTCGGGTTAATATTTGTTGATAACCGTCACATGTATTGCCATGTGGAAAAAATCATACAGAGTGTAATTTATGTATGACTGTATCGTGTCGATATGTCATGCTGTTTGTAATTGTTTTGTTAATTAAGCTTTTATTGTTATTATTATTTATTAATCTTCAAACCTTAGAACTTATAGAAAAAAGAATATTGTCAAAGTCAATCATCGTACATTACTACATTTTTTATATTATTAAAAAAAATACTTATACGTAAAATAGAACGTTGTATTTTTTATATGGTACTATAAATTTTAGTATTATGAATAAAATAATTCAAGGGTGGCGCGGATAACGCAATACACCTTTTTACGTTGTATAAGGGAAAGAAAGCTTTTTATTTTACGATTATTAACCGACAGACAAATAAACGTGTTTAAAGGAAAAGTAAAAGGAAAATCAATGAATATAATTATTTATATATATATATATATATATATATATATATATATATATATATATATATATATATATATATATAGGGACGTAAGGGATGTCCCTAAGAATAACTTTATTATTACTGTATTATGATTTATGAATGACTAACAATGTATGATAATGTTTTTCATATTTCCACCCACACCTTTATTAATAGTATCCGCTAATAAAGGGTAGCACACACACACACACTCACACGTGTCGGGGGGTGTTTGTTATTTTTAATTAGGTTAAAAGGGCGGTAATGTGAGAAAGCATAGCTACGAGTAATATGTATACATGCTTAACTTGTTGCTTTTAAATAAGACTAACACTGTATTGCGGCTTTACTCTATAATGTATGTGTTTGCTTTGCAATTTACCTGATTACTATTATACCGCAGAGAATATTTAGAAGCTCGCCTGAAAAAAAACTCCAATTATTTTATATTGCACCAAAATCCACTTACAGTAATTTGTTCCCGCCTATTAACACAAAAACGTTACTACAAAAATCACATTGTTTGAGTTGAATAAAAGTATCCAGATTTACTCTTAATTGTAAACCAATATGCAAATATCAAAAGCTTATTTATAAAAGATATTTAATAATGTCTATATTATAATAAAACCTAAATGTTGGCATCATAATATTATATAATAAAACTGCAAATTTGTAGATACGTTTTTGTGTTAGTAACCTATCAATTCATATATGTAAATTTTTAATTTTTATTGAAAATAAATATTTTTAGGGACTGATCTGAATTCCTTTATTTTAAGGTGAATATTGAGATGATTTTTACTGTAGTCACAAATTTATATATTTATAAATAATTACACATGTTTTTATTGAATTCGCTCTCAATAGGATAAACAAACTACTATTTAATTTTACGTATTAAAATTATTAATTTATTTTATTTTCGGTTTAAATCAATGTTTAAAAGCACAATGGTTAAATATTAGGACTTTTGGGCTCTTACCGATTGATATTTTTTTATTTATATACACCCCGAGTGAAAGAAGGAATTAAAAATATTGTTATAAATTTTAGACATAACAGCGTGTTTATTATTTGTCTGTCGGTGATCAAAAAATAGTTAAACTAATTTCTTAACCGCTTAGTTTAAGTAGTTTATTTCCGCATGAAAATATATTTTTTTGACAATTATTATAATACAATGAATAATTCGATGGCTTACTAACACAAACATGCTAGTACAAATTGATAGTTAAAATATTATTGTAATGTTTGTTTGGCTTTTATTTATTTAATATTATTAATTTGCCGTATTAGATTCTATTATTTATTTATTTATATGTATACGTTTCGATGAGAAGTTGTTAATTAATTGTCTGTCGGTGATCTTAACTATTACTAGTTATACAGACTTAATAATCAGTATTTACCTTACAATACAGGAAATCACAGTAAACCTGGATCAAGATGATCGATCGGGGTTTTATTAATATTATTCCCGATCTCCGAGGATTTATTATATATTACATAAAATTGTACCGAATCTTGGATAGGAATACTGCCACGATGATGTTGTGTCCTGCGTATATTCGCAAGAATCTATAATAGTAATGTTAAGTTAATTAGGGAGTTCGATATAATTAGAGTAGTTAAAAAGTGAAAATTCTTGGGTGTGTAAGATAAAGTTAAGTTAAGTTTAGTTGAGGATTGGCAAAGTCAAAGAACAGCACTCACAGTATTAACAAGTAGTAACGGAAGCTCAACTCTCTGCTTCTCATTAACCGGCATCACAATTCATAAAACTTACACTTTTTTACACCGACTTAACTTTTAATTACATTCTTGCTGTAGAGCAAAGATAATTGGGGAGATTAATAATAAAAAAATGAGAATTTAACCCATATATGTATGCTTATAAATACACCTACCTCTTTTATTATATCCTTGCTGGATATTATTGTTTTGTAAATAATGTCAATTTTATTATATAATTCCACATTTATTTACAATAATAAATTGACTGTAATTTTTTAATGTATGTATGATATTTTTACGGAATTATTAACTCAATTTTGAAGAAAGTGTACTTACAAAACTTGTCCACAAACGCATCGATTTATTAATTGGTTTCTTTGGGTTTTGCATTAAATTAATCGTTGATTAAACTATTGAATTTATTATTTTATTCAGAGCGTAATATGTTTATTTTAAATTCCAGATAAATATAAATATTATATCTTTTATAAAACTGATTAAATTAAAAAAAAAATACCGACGTAAAATATCATAACAATTTGAAATATGGTGAAAATTTATGGGATAGATATTTTTATTTTTTACCAAACATACTGTATGTACAATTTAATTTATTAAAATATGTATGTATGTATGTAAATAAATTTGATTATTATTTTGCAAAGACGCCGATAAGGTAATCTTGTTTTATTTAAATATATATATATATATATATATATATATATATATATATATATATATATATATATATATATATATATATATATATTAATAATTATTATATTATATATATATATATATATATATACATGTTTTTATAAAAATATTATTTATCAGATGAGCGATTTTTAAATTCTCAGTTTTGTTTTTATCAATGTTTTTTTAAGCTAGTATTTAAGTATTTTAAGGCATTGTAAGATTTTTTTTCTCTTTCACTCAGACTCGTCTGCTTGATCCGCCATCCTGATATTTATACATTCAGTTATCTGGCATTAAACTTATTTTCTCTCTAATAAAATACACTCGAATATGTATTTTTAGAACTAATTATAATGCGTTTATGTAGGTGTGTATTAATAGCAGTCAATATTTCGGTAGAAGCGGGAATTTATAAATAGAACCCATAATTAATATCAATCACAAGAAAGTCAGATAAATATACTCTTATAATAATTACTGTGTGGATAAAAACACATTTCCGACATCAAATAATAATAAAAACACGTGTAATTCTTGTGTCGGTCATCAAATGTGACATGTGACATTCTGCGGCCGGTGTTTTCTTGTGACAGTAAATAAAACAGTCATTTGTCATATTATCGTCCACGCCAAAGACAATCACAGAAATGCGAGAATGTTTTGATGAATTTGTCAATTTAATGGCGAGGCTTTTAAGGCAGGAATCAATATGTATAATGGTTGTTTTGTCGGATTGCCGGATGATGGATGGCCCCACAATTGAACGAGTATTGAACTTTTCCATCTATAATTCACTTTAGGCTTGTGTTACTAAGTCACATTGGAGGCGTGTGATAGTTTCAAGTTACATACAATAGTAATGATGATGATTATACAAGCCACATGTGTACTGTGAAGTGAGTTTAGTGGGCTGCAACACATCTGTTTCCAATATCAATCTGTTGATTGCCCTGGAAAACAGATATCCTAATCTATCATGTCGACAAACTATCGTGCCAAACAAACAATTCAACCACACTATATTATAACTATAACATGGCTTTCTTTAAAATAAGCACATATTTTAGTCTATTTAGCTTTATAATTACTAGGGGACAACGTGTCTTAATTTTGATTGAAATTTTCAATTTCTTAATGTTTTTACTTAGTTTTTTAATAGGAGGTTTTCATAAGATCACAACACTCATCACATTATTTAAAAAGCGAGTTTCCCGATAAATACTGTTTTTTGGAATTGTCATTTATTATGCATTATTAAATATCTTGAAATTAATTTAATATTATTATCATTAACATACCCGTTTCAAGATTTTATATTTATATATTAATTCTAATAAAAAAATTATATAAAATATTATTCTTACATCTGGTAACACTGATAGTTGACGAACTGTAAATATAACATACACACACCTTAGACAATAATAAGTAGTAGTAGTAAGTAGGAGTTTGGGCCACCATATTGGAATCAGCTGTTTCTGTGAAGTAATCTATAGTGACTGTCATGTGTATATTGTTTCTTTTATATATATATATATATATATATATATATATATATATTTATATATATATATATATATATATATATATATATATATATATATATCCGGGTTACATTTATTAATTGTCAAATTGTATTATACGTATTTAATAAAATACGTTCAAAGAATATTGAGTATTTTTCAAGAGGAAATTGTAATTGAAGGCTATGTAAACTATAGTCATTTTACTGTTTTTTTTTTTGGTAGTCAAAATAAAGTATTGGTTTTTCTGAAATTAATTAATAATCATTAAACCACGGCCAAGAGAGTAAGGAGAAAAGATAGATTTTAAAATATTCTCAGTTAATTCGAGATTATTATTTAAAAAATATTACTATAATGTAATATAAAATTGTCTACTATTTACAGAAAACCCTGATAGTTATAAAGTAGTATGTGTATTATTGAAACATTGTTTTTATTACAAGTGTCTACGAAGAAATGAGGCGAGTTGTGGTTTATTTTTATGATCGGTAATTTAGTTTATGGTGTGGCTCATGGGACATCTTCCACGTACTAAGCTTTAAATACAAAGTGTCCTTTACATTTTATATAAAAACAATACTAGTTGTGAAATAACATAAAAAGGCAAATAGAAATATGGCGCAGTTTCGTGTCGAGAACAGAGAGCTTTCATATATTAGAACGTAATAGTTAAAAGTTAACTCCGTCCTAATGGCACTATTACACCATACAGTTACTATATAACAATAGCGATCAAAATGCGGGTCGTATTAAATTATGGCTTAATCAATTAATATTTGGTACAATAAAATCGGCACAAATGTACAGTTTTTTTATTAGTATGACATTTAATATATTATACATAGTTAGGCCGAATTTTCCCATGCTATTTAAATATTTACTAACTTGCGTTATGCGTCACATATTAGGTTATTACAAATTTACTAAGCATGGAAAAACCTGCCCTTAATATAATATGAGACTTATTCACACATGTGACCATTTTTGACAGTAATAAATATGTTATTTAATTAATTTTTGGTCTGAATTTATTCCCAAATTTTTTAAAGGGTCATTTATATACAAATAAAAATGTTATATACAAATAAAAATAAAATAATTTATTATGACAGCTTGAGAATCTTCGTTTTTATTAATAAAGTTTTATTTATATTTACAATAAACAAGTATGAGCTCGCTTTATGATGTCATCGCAATGGTTCAAGGTCAAGTTCAAGTTCGAATTCGTCAACAAGGTATTGTTGTTTACTTACAGTGTGCGTAGTGCATTTTGGTTGAAATTACGCTGTACCGTACTTTCTTTACAAATCGAAAACAGGGGGTCAATCACCTAATAAGTCAATACGCAAGATTCTCAATTTTTTTTAAATAATAATAAAAAATTGAAAAGTTTAACTAGCCGACTTGGACTATTAATGAAGGCGTGGTTGTGTTACATTTAATGTACCATTCCTTACATTTAATTATTTTAAGTTCTATAAAAGACATTAAAACCACCGTTAACTTTTCAGTTAATCCAATGCGTCAAATTATTTTAACTATACTTAAGTTTCATTCTTGACTCCAATCTGCCATAAATTATGGTCACCCAATTATCTCACTTCAATGTTTGATTTATTATTAACTCATGGAATTAACCAATAGAGAGAATTTTCTAATATAAAGATACGCGTTACTCATAAACACTTTCTACGTGTTAGACAGCTTTGAAATTAAATCGCGCCGACTTTTTTGATGAGTTTGTCTTTTACGAGTAAAGTTTTAACTTCGCGGTTCAATAACGCCACAATTTCAAATTCATTAGCTAACGATTAAAATATAAAGTCATCGATCACGTGCGAAATGAAATGTGAAAACGGTTGTAGCGAGCGAAATAATTGTGCCGTGAGAATGGACCGTGAAAAATATCACGTGCAAAGCACAATCGCCGATAACATTTCAGGCCCTCAGTATTTTTTCAGCCTCCAAAAAAAAAGTTTCGAGTATATTTTTTTCCCGTCGTCGTAAAAAAAGTTTAATGAGACTTCCGAGCAGAAAGAGGGGTCGAGGTGAATAATATTCACCGTCATCGAGTGTTTGAAATGAAATTCGCATAATTGTGTATGGTTATAATATTATTACGAGGCTTTGGTTAGTTTGGTCGTAAAATCAGTATTTTTAAGAATGTCACGTAATAAAATATGATTTACGATTGTATTGAATTGGCAAACGCGTCCTGTTCAATACTGAACACACTTTATTATTGTACGAGGTTTGTTTATTTTCAAATATATTTTTTACACTTGAAAGATCATTAAAATAATTATATAATACACACAACCATTTTCAATTAAATATTTATAAAGAGAATATTAAAAAACAATCAATCATTGGATGGTATTTCAATAAGTGAGAATATTTAAGGGTATCGCGAAAATCTTTGTGGATAAATGTCCTGAAATCAATAGCCACTTTTATCACAAATCGATATGGAGTGACAGAGGCTTATTATTATTAGTGGAAATATATATGACTACCTCTAAAAGGCACTCGAAATACATCCAATAGTATACCATAATATAAAACTATGTAGATTTTAAATGAAAAATATTTACCTTAATTCTACAAAAATGTATGAAAACTTATATATTATATGGATTAGGTATTTTTATAAATAATATTCAATTAAAAAAATCATTAGTTTTTCATTCTATTTTCAGCAAACTGTTATTTGGTTTCAAATGTGTGATAATGAATTTTTTTTACTAAAAAATCTGAAATTTCATACTAAAAATACATTTGTATACAGCGTGGATTTTAAATAAGTGAGATTATTTAAATAAAATTATCCTTGAATTTTAAATAATAAATTAACCAAACAATTTCACAGCTTAGGTTACCTCTTAAAGGCATACATATTTATTTTCACTAATAATGGCAAGGCGCTGAAATTTCATATAAATAAAAATAGTCGTAAATATTTATAAGCAAATAGTTTCGGGATATATATATATATATATATATATATATATATATATATATATATATATATATATATATATATATATATATATATAATATAAATTCCACAAACAATTGTATTGATATTTATACTTTTTGTTGAGCTTTTATCATATTGCAGCACTTGTTTTGATGTGGCGTCAAATCATTTCATTGGTCGAAATCGATCACGTCACCGGGCGACCATTTAACTTTAAGATATTTACTATAGGTTGTGGCTTAATCTTGTAATATGATTGAATATGAAAGTGCAGGTTATTGATGTAATGAAGCAATTGGCAATATCATATATCTGGTCAATCGTGGACCGCAATCCTCAGGTCACCCGATACTTCTGAAATATGATCCTTCACCGTATTATTATTACTGTGTATATTAACTGTTTATCTAGGCGGAATTAAATCATCGAGATAATAGCAATTGTCCCCGCGGTGCACAGTAAAACAAAGTAAATATAAAGGGCTTTGTGCGCAAATGAACATACATAATAATAATGTATGCAGGATTGTAAAACAAACAGTGGGCAGGAAGTTGCCACAATAAGTCATCGGACTATTGCACTTTATTCATAATTAATAATATTAATAAAATATTGTCTTTGAATATAACTTTAGCAATTAACCTTCCACTCAGTCCATTGTTCCCTGAACTTTCAGCTTTTTAAACCACCTTAATACTGCACTAAGAAAAAGAACTTTTCTCCATCTCGTAATTAAATTCAACTATCACATTGTCCAACTACAATTATTATTTTTTATAGATTAGTCACTCTAAATAAAATAAGCAATTAGCAATCAAATCTTGCAGCAATGTTTAAAAGTTTCATAGTCAAATAATTTTAACCAAACTGAAGACGCTTATTGATTAAACTACATGTTGTTAAAATAAAATTTCTCAGACATTCATAAATAAACATATTTTTAATAAATATTAATTAATTTAAAATTATAAAAATGCCAAATTTGTGACAAGATTAAACGAATATTATATTTTTATTAAATTTTAAAGCTTATAATGCAATTAGACCATTTACACCTATGTGCTATATTAACCTAACCTAACCTAACATATTCAATAATTTGTTTTAGAAATTGTAATTAATAAATAAATTGTAATTAATAAATAAATGTCATCGAATTTGATTCTTGCATGAATTTTAGGACATTTTTTATGAATATTTATATTATGAATTATTTGAATATATTGAATTTAAATATTTATTAAACAAATTCTTTAATACAATATTTATTATTTAATTGTGCGATAATAATAATAAAAAAATCATACCGATGGTGACAATCTGTTAAGTAATTTAAATATTAAATATATTTATTGATTGGTTTGATCGAATATGGGCGGATAATTAAATACGCACCATTCCGTAAAATCATTCTTGGAAATAAACTCAAAATTTTTATCGGTTACCAAAGATATATAAAATACAATTATTCAATTGATTATCTCGAAACTGCCAATTTCATTTCACGCCTTTGTTACTGATATTATTATTTTTTTTAGAGATTTTACATTAAAAAAATAATGACAAAGAATCGACATTTAGACAACCCCAAAAACAGTACTTTTAATATTTTACTTACTAGATTTTTTAACAAATAATAATTGGAACATGATTAATGCCTTAGAATATTTTTCTGTATAATAATATTGTATATTTTAACATACATTAAACAATGTGGAGTGATCTGAATCGTGTTGTTTATCTGTTTAGCTTACATAATGTCTGTCTGTGTCTCGTGTATCTGTTATTGTAATTCATTCTTGGATTTTCAAGCACTCTTGTATAATATATTATAACTGAACAGTAACACACTGTGTATTTAATAACATTTGTTATACAATTATTATATGACTGAGGTTTTGGCGAGTGGACTTTAACACTAAGAACGCTGTTTCTTTAACAACTCCAAACAAACCAATTCAAGATGTTATTATACAATAGCAGGATTTTTTTGTATTAATTAACAATGAGCTTTTTGTATTAATTAACAAGGAATTTTAACATCATTTAATAATGACCAACTAAATCCGCTTTACATTCGAACCGATAAAATAAATATGCTGTGTTAATCAGGGAATTTTTAGCATATGGCAAAAATTCAAAAAAATAATGCTTTGCAAACAACAGCCATTTTTATTTTGGATTTACAATTATTATTATTATATTAGTGGAGGTAATTATAATAATAAAATATAAAATTAGTGAATCAGTATACGAGTAAAAAATATATAAAATTTAAACGTTAAATACGTCCTTTTAACCAAGAATATATAACATATTTTGATATTTAAGTAATCAGTATAAGATTTGCATTTGTACCTTTTGTTATATTCGTGCTTTGATAGTATTTAAATATACCTTAATTTATTTAAATAAATCCTTCATCCCAGTCCAAATTCATTTTTTTTATAAAAATCATATAATAGGTAGACTTTTATTGAATAAAATGGAATGACAGCGGAAGATTATTATTACTATTAGTGGAAAGAATAAATTAAATTTAAATAAATTATAACATAAGTCAATTAATTTTATAATTCAAAATTTAACCTAGAATAATTAACATATTTATTTATACCTGAACAGTACAAAATTGGCAATTGTATCAGTTTGAATTTTCGTGCTTTTATAATATATAAATTAAATATAATTTATTTCAAACTATGCAAAAAATATTTTATAATAATATATATTCTGAAAAGGTCGAAACGTCAATTTTTAGAAGTAATGTAGTTTTATTGTTTATTTTTATAAAAGCCATTTATTATGAGAATATTTTAAGTGAAAATATAGTAAAAAATATATATTTTTACTCTTAATACTCATTGTCTCACATGTTGGTGGCAACTATATTTCTTTCGGCTAATAATAATAAGCTGCTGTCATTATTATTCATCCGAAATAAATATGTTTGTCGCTTTAACAATACTCAAAATGTGTATTTTAAATAGGGTAAAAAATTTCCACCCAATAATATTTAAAATACACCGAATACCAAATACAAATTATGAATCTCACCTTCTATAAAATTTATTTAATCCTCGCCTAGCATTGAAATGTGGTGGAATTAAAAGTGTAGTTATTATAATAATGGGGTAAGTAAGAGTGTATCTTTTTGATTTATGAACATTATCTGTGCGCGAATGCAAAGTGTGGTTTAATTGCAATTTAAAATTAGGCACTTGAAAAGCAGATAGTGGTGTTAAGGGTTGTTAAAATACTTCCACCGAGTCGCACTTATTTTTATATAAATTATTATCGGTTTGTAATTTGCAGTTCCCCTTAGTTTATAGTAATATTATGGGGGATTGAGTATGAGAGGGCCCGCATATTACGAACAACCCCTCACATCACATATTCTATTTACAATTATTTTTATTATAATTTCATAGTTCCCTCTCCCCCATTTTAGGGTTTAATTCAACTAATCGACCATATTCAATTTCAATAAAAACACAAATACATACACTCACACGCGATGCTGGTACTAATAAAATAATATTATGTCGGCCAAATATTTATTTTAAACTAGACAAGCTTATTTGCCACTTCAGAATGGAGGAATTATTCGGTTGTATTAAAAACCGGATAGAATCAATAAATTCAATATAAATTATCGTGTTTAGAAGAAGTTCCATTATATTTCCCTATAAACGATTCATTATCTGAATATCCGATTAATAAAAAGTGAATTATCCGATAAACCAACAATGTTGAAGATCTTCGTTTGGGTAAAATTTAATTTTAGTATTCATTTAATTGTCCCCCATTTTGATGTTTTTATAATAATAAAAGAAGGTGTACGTTTTAATGAACGATAAATTGGATTTGGGATCTTTTCAGCTACTTAATTAAAATTTCGTATTATTAAAATTTAAGGACCAAAAAATATAATATTTTTCCCCCAAATTGACTAATAGTTGTTTTCAAAAAAAAATCGATTGGTTAGTATGACGGATGGGAAATAATTTCAATAAAATTACGGTATATTTTTATTTCTTATATAGATATTTAGATTAAATTGACAGCTTAACAACGCTCAGCAACGTAATAACTCCACTTTTTAAATTAAATTTATTCCGGTATCGGCTATTTTTTTGGATAATGAAACATTTTTATGTTGCTCTTGCAAAATTTGATTTTGATTTTTTTTTTCATTTTGAAATTAAGATTAACCAATATGATTTAAAATCCCGTTCGAGTAAAAAAAAATTCAATCGGTTATTATCACTGGAAGATCAATCGGCCCATGATATCCTGATTTCCAGGATTGTAAGGTGAATTACAATATATGATAATAAGAAATATTTTAATTCATATAATATTTTTGTGAAACCTGTTGAAACAATAAAAGATTTTAGATACTTTAACATTAAAATTAAGTGTATTAAAGCGAAATAATTCTGAAAAAAATAATTAACCTCGATGATAACATTATATTGTTAAAGTATATAAGAAATATTTGGTTACTTGTTTAAATACATTTAAACATCCACAAGGCCAAGGTCTTTTTGAATAAATAACTTCAAACCAGAGATGCGCCAAAGTCAAACGAATATTATAGTATTACACCTTTTGCTTTTCTGTATATCGCTCTATCTTCTTTCCCCAACTGCAATAAAGCGATATAAATATAGTAGTATAACGCTCGATTTATCATAATCATATGAGTGCATTAATAAGCAATAAGAATATAATATTCGTTTGATCTTGGCACATCACCGCTTCTCACCCATTTATTATAAAAAGCCAGCATTGGATTTTAATAAACGCAAAGATCAGGCAGTTTCGAATTACCGTATTTGTAATTATCACAATTAAAAGTGTTGTATTATGTATTAGAGTTGATTGCATAAATGTATTAATGATACATATGATACTGTGCTCGTAATAAAACATGGCCGTTAGAAGCGTTGCCTCCGCCAGTATCGAGTGTCACTTTTAATTGAGACCATCTATACTCCTACACACATTACCACCCCACAAGCCTTGACACTGTGCCACAACACTACGTTTATTATATTGAAGAATAGTTAGAAAAAATATGTAAAAAAATTGGTGGTTGGAAGAGATTTGGTTTGGGCTCGGAACATCCTGAGAAGACGTGACAAGAATGCAGCTTCTTCAGACACCAATTTTGATCGTATAATATTGACGTTATTGGAAGACAATCTCAAAATATTGTATAACATCGCTAAGTACAATCACAACCATTTATTAACGCGTATAAAATAAATGTGGATTGGTTGATATCGAGCGGAAAGTAACAGATTCCCAGGCATACGTCACCGTAAATACGATAATAGACTTACTTATCTATACTTATGATCGCTCTTTTGTTAGTTAATGCCTCGTATGAGCCTCGGGCGAGGCACTAATTAACAAAAAACCGATCAAAAGTACAGCAAAGCAACACTATTACCTTCTTTACGGTGTACGTTTATGGCGACGCACGCTTAGGAATCCCAAGCTTAAGCAGCCAATCGATCATCAAAGTGTAAGGATGTCTGTTTTTTTGTTAAAAAATATTTGTTACAATTACTTAGTTACATACGACATCGACAGGGTGACCTTGGACATTGGGATTCACCTTACAATCCAGGAAATTAGAGCAAACCTGGATCGAGACGATCGATCGATTAAAGGTACTCCCAGTCGTCATCAATCAAATCAAACCCGATCAAATCAATTTAAAAATTCTTGACTTGAGCGGGATTCGAACCCATGACCATAGTTTTTGTAGCACCGTGCTTTATCCCCTGAGCTTTCATACTAGGTGACAAAAGAAACTGTTGTCGAAACTTTAAAAATATCAATAATTTTCGATCAAATTTGAATTAAAAATTTCAGACTTTAAAAATTGTTGACTTTATAATACATTTTTTTTATTTTTAAAGTAAAATTTAAACAGATAGCAAACATTTAATTACCTGAGTAAGCATGGAAATACCAGAGGTGTACCTAACATCTTTTATACTATAAAAAAATGGTAACCCTAATGAGAAATGTAAGTAAACGTGCTAAAAACTCACATTTTTAATAATATATACATAATTATTGGTTACCCCCTAAAATTGTCTAATTTGAGCGTTATCCAATTTAGTCGCATGGTGTGGTAACATTTTGTTTAAATAAATAATAAAGATGGAGGAAGTGATGTGGCTAGCCATTACTAATGCAGCCTTAATTAAACGTATGGTTTAAGTTAAGGGATGAGGGTGGTGGTTTTCCACGAGGGCTGGGAACAATCTTCAGCCAACAGTTTTACACGAGGATGCTCTTCGATTAAATTTTCGATTTATCACACCGACCAAACATTCCAAATTGCTTATTTTTCGCAATACAGTTAAAGTCCCAATTCCGTCCGACGATCAAAATTCAATTTATTCACGTGTCAAACGCCGCGGAGGATACGTGAGTGTTACGGTAGTTGGATTTCAATAATTAATAGATCGTGGGTTCGTGAGTAGAATAATGTTATACCTCTATATTTTGGTGGTTCAAGGGTGAATTTATTAGATTATATTGAACCACAATCAGCTTGTGACATTTATGACGAAATAATCAAGACATACACATTAAATAAATAATGATCTATGGAGATTTTCATTAGGATTCCAATTTCCACATTTATACTTTAAGAAGAGTTTAAAAGCTTTACTGAAGGCCCTTTTTAGACAGTTCTAGATACTGAACCGTTTGAAAGCTAATATGTCTACTGACCAGAGATGTGCCAAAGTCAAACGAATATTGTCGTATTATTTTTTTATTTTACATATAATTACTACATCATACTGCACTACCACTACAGCATTACGGGGGATCCCAAGTCGCCGTGATGATAATGCAGCACTCGTCATTTAGAAAAAAATATCTCTTTTCAGTATATCATTTTATCATTTTCCACATGGATTGCAATGAAGCGATATAAAAACAATAATATACAGATAACGCTCGATTTATCATAATGACTTGTAATTTCTTCATGGGGGCATTTTTAAGAAATTTATATAGAAAACTATAATATTCGTTTAATCTTAGAACATGTCTGCTATTTACGCCATGAGCTACTGTTTTATTATTGCGCAATACTAAGCAAAATACGTGACGTGACGTGGAGGAGGGGGGGGGGGAAGGCAAGTGGCCAGTGAAAACAAAAAAAGTTTGAAATAACTGTATTGAACATTGGCTTTATGCAGTTCCAAAGTATAAATACTTAGTTAACTTCCACAGCCAAATTACAATTATTGTACGTAAGAGTACTTTTAAAGATTATAAAATCTGGGATGCATTTAATGGACTTTGTAAGCATCTTAATATTCAAGATTCAATTACGAATAAAATTCTCCAGAAATACTAATTAACATGCAATTAAGTTGTATTCAAATGTCCAAGTAACAACTTAGGTTAGGTTAGATTTCACACGTATGCTTGCATGCAAGTTTGAACGAAGTGGAGGGGCTCTATGTAATATTTACTGTCGTCGAACCAGTTTACGTGACTTAAAATTAAAGAAAATATTCACTAGTTACGATATTAATCAAAAATACTTTATTTATAATGTGGGATATCATATTCTTGATAATACTTTAGTTATAAAATTAAAATTTCTACTTTATTGACAAACAATTTACAATAAGTCGAAAAGCTTTCATTTCACTGAAATTATGGTACTGACAAACTTTTGACAAGAATTTATTGTGTAATCCTTTTTATTCTCCTCTAAATAGGCTGCAACGAATATTCGTACCGGGGGAAATCTTTTCTACCAATTCTGCCACCTATAGAACTTGTTTAGGAGCGACCTTATATGGCAACATTTAATTATTGCTTCCTACTTAATTTTATTTTAAATACATTCTATCTATACATTTTTTTATAAAACAATATTTATTTTTATATATGTAAATACTTTTGCATTTTTGTTTTTAACCTTTTTTTATTTTATATTGTTTTTGACTCGTCTATAAAAAAACTCTTATGAGCGTTTATATAGAAATAAATAAATAAATACTGTAGAAGTATCCTTTAAAAATAATTAAAAGCCTTCAAACATTAGTATTCCCGATCAAATGGTTAAAAATTTTATCAGCACCAAGAACCGAGCTATCGTTCCCGGTACCTACATTTCTTTTCAGCGCACTAATATTAAATGCGCTTTCAATATGCCACTTTCGTGTATAATCGAAATGTGATTGTTAAGTCTCGAAATAGCATGACTCGATCCCATGATAATATAAAATCATAGTGGTGTAATTAATTGTTACATTGTATATGAAGAATTCAGGAGTCAATTAGGGTGGTTCGTGATGGTGGGTTGTAAGTGGTTGTTGTCGTGGCTACTAGCATTACTACTGTCACTAACATTACTACTGTCACTAACATTACTACTATCACTGTCCTGTCTACTTGCTCGCTATAAAGATGGCCTTTTTAATTGACTAACACTAAGTGACCGCACTCAAAAATAATGCTTGCTCTGGATTGCGGCATACATGAAAGGAGGCAGTCGACTGGATCTAATATACGGCTATAACGAGCATTGTAAATACGATAATAGAGAGCATATTTATTTGTATTTTTAATATCTAGTGCCTTCTTCAACCACCCTATCGTTGTCATGGACACAGACTACAAACTTAAATATGAAATAAAAAATACTCTCTTTACAGCATTTATAAATATAGCCTCCTGACGTGAGGGCACACATAACTTGTATCATAGTATTCTTTGTCAAAATAAAATAAAATAATTATACAATACCCATCCAAAAAGTAATCAAATCCAGAAGAAACTCACCTGCAAATAGAAATAAAAATTACATTAGTGGGCAATATCATTTAAAATAATCATGGTCAAGACCATGAAGCTAAAAACACCTGAAAATAAACAAAACTTAAGACACAACAACGTATTAATTAATTGTCTGTCGGTGATCTTAACCACTACTAGTTACACAGTTCACCGACTTAATATTTACCTTATCAGTATTTACCTTACAATACAGGAAATCAGAGTAAACCTAGATCAAGACGATCGATCGAGATTTTATTAATATCATTCCCAATCTCCCAGTCGCAGTAACATTTTTTTACGTTAGTGGGATTTGAACTCATGACCACAGTATTTTTTATCCACGTGCCTTATTCCCTGAGCTATTACGCTGGTAAGTGTTATTGCCGGTAATTTTACAATTTTTATTAATGAATATTTTCAACTACAAACAAGTAGCCATGTTCAGTATTTGAAAATTTTCTTGATCGATATACCTACATATGTATATTAGACATCTACTAAATCACTTGCCTATTCTGAACAAGACGTAAAGTCTTAAAAGGGAATAAGTGATAATAGTTGTAATTGATTCCAAAATGCAAGCGTGTAATAGTGTAGTAGGAAAACACCCCTCATTCACCCTCCACCCCCAAGAAGTGGTCGGCACTTTAATAATTGAGCGGTGAAGTTGTGTGAGAAGCATGTCAAGAATAGTTTAGTCCGGACTTGAGGGACTCTGCTGTACCTACAATCTCATTTATAAGCCTTCTATACTCACTACCACTACATTTATTTGTTGGGCCAACGCAATCTTTGGAATTGCTTGAAACCTGTTTGTTGCGTGCTTTAACACAACTGACTGATTGACAGAGCCTCTCATTATGCGACTGCTCGTTCATCCCTCAACATACCACTGATGGATGTAAGCGGCTATCTAATAAATTGTGGGTGTGGCTTGTTTGATGGCTGACACTCAGACGGCTTAGGTGCAAATCCATACCTGTTTATGGTGTGCCTAATACCTGATCCTTTAAAACTGTGGCCCAGTGGATCGTTTGACGAATTAGTAAATTCGAGTTCAATCAACGGCGCCGGGAAAACTGTGTCGACTGGTGTCACTTGCTAAATCTAGAGTAGCATCATTGCTGTGGAGTGGCTTGGGAAACCAGCCTCCAGTAAAAGGCCTCGGGAGCCTAGCCAACCCCTTATAAGAGATGTCAAAAGTCAATGGGAAAGGCGACAGGATATTTTATTGTAAATTTAGAGCTTTTAAATAAAGCTCAATTACGAAATTAAAGTAAACCTGACTCGAGACGATCGATCAGTATTCCCAGTGGAAAATCTTGGAAATGGGTAGACTTACTAATAATTTTACTATGCATATATCACGAATGAGAAAAGAGCTGTAATTTGTTTTTTCAGTCAATACTACTTTCAATATTGAGTATATAAAAAAATCTGGCTGCATTATAAGCATGTTTTACTAATAATTAGACTGACTGTTAGGCAGAACACAGACATGAGTGCTCTTTTATGCTTCGCCAATGAGACAACGAGCACTTGACATTGATTGGTGCTATGTTTTGTTTACATTTCTCTGATTGGCGGAGATACGAGAAGCACCAATGAGCACACATGTGTGATGGCACTTATAATACGGGTTTAAATTAACTATAGATCAAATAAGTCTACCAAGCAGGACATATATCAAGCGTAGTGAAGTTATTGGCATTATATTTCTATTTGCTTTATGTAAATCCGTCCCGTTTCCGCATAGAGTGCAGTGAAGCGATATAAAAACAGAAAGCACTGCTTCATAATGACGTCTTTCTATATATTTTTTAACATTGTGTTTATATGTCTGCATGCACTTTTCCCTAAGCTTTTAAATGCTTGTTGTCGATTCAATTACGGTAATAAAGAAAGCCGCTGTCACAGTATAATAATAATTATAAGTAATTAGATTAAGTTAAGGTGAGTATTTTAGGGGACTTTTAAAGCATCGGTTGACTGGGTGAATGTGGAAAATTGGATTTTTGAAACGAGAAACGCTGTCAAAAACCTTTTAACCTTTAGCCACAAAACAAAACGATGGACGTCATTCTTTCGAACCCGTCATTTTATATCAAAAATACAACATTTTGAACAGCAATCAATTTGTTTTATATTTGATACGGGTACGGAGAAGTTTTAACATGTAATATTTCCACGAAGACGGATAGGACAATGTCCAACGATGTGACAAGAGTGATTTTTTACAACAAAACCCTCATTGCTTATTCACAAACCACCCACACAGAATACACACAATGTCTGCATCTTTATATAATATGGTCGAGTACTAAAGGAGGATTGTTTGAGAGGGCAGATTAGTGGCGAATCAATAATGATGTGCGTGGTACGGGGTTCGACGTCCGCGGCCATAATGCAAAATATGATGAATATATATATATAGCAGAAGAGGTAAAGCTGTCCTAACCAAACATGGCTTTGATGGATGAGAGATGCTTCAGATGATCATATAATACACGCCAGATCGATACTTTAAGATGTTTAACAACAAGTTATAGTAAAAATATATATATTGCGTAGTCACACTAGAGTTGCTCCTCACACAAATTGGGGAAGGCTTTGCTTTACACTTCAATGCTTTCCGTTTAAACATCCCTTAGCACACACAATACGACAACGAATTAAATTATTATAATACTTAGCCTTTATTTTATTGAGAATAAGTTAAGAAGTATTTTAAGGTTGGATACAAAAACTGTTTCATTAAAAAGTGTACACGGAGACCTTTCAAATAAGTAGTCATTCTTGAAGCAAGGAGTGTGTAGATTAAGCGTCTGGGATCCTCCGAACGCTTCTGATTAGTCACAACCCGCACAGTGTTCACGAGGGATACGCTGCGGATTCTGAAGAGAGAATTCATTGAGTTATTCTCTATTTCCACTTAATAAATCTGAATGAATTACCTCTGTGTGGTGGCCTGGGAAACCATAAATACTGTGGACATGGGTTCAAATCCCGCTCAAATAATTTTTATAAAATCCTAATCGATCGTTAAGACGATCGATTGGGATTAGGATCAAGATTCAGGTTTACTCTGATTTCCTGTGTTGTAAGGTAAATACTGATTATTAAGTCGGTGACCTGTGTAACTAGTAATAGTTAAGATCACCGACAGACAATTAATTAATATGTTTTTGTGTCTAAAAAACCTCTCAAAAAACCTCCTCGGGGCAAAAATAAATAAATAAAAATTCTGATTGATCGTATTGATGCAGGGTTCACTCTGATTTCCTGTATTGTAGGGTAAATATTGAGGCGATTTTTAAGTTAGTGACCAGAAAAATAATTTGTTGATAGTATTGACTTCTGGGTATAATTCCATAACTTAATATTTGTTATAATTCCACAATTTTCTTTAACTTACGGTACGGTAACTTACTTTTTTTAAGGTACGGGGTATATTGTTGGTACAAGCAGCACAGTGAGTTGCAGTCAGCTGGGAAAACAAGCGTTGCTGGCAGAAATTGAATTTTTAAAACACAAGCAGTGTGTTAGTGCAGTATAATATATAGTATGACTAGTTATAGTACACAGCATAATAGTGGAAAGTACAACACTGGCAAATTTGTCGCCAGACATCTTATCTTATCCAACATGTGTGCTTTATGCATCATTCCACACTCACACCCGCTTTCATATCAAACATAGCTTTATATCGTTCAATAAACAAACACATTCTAATTAACTAAATATATTGTGTAAAGTGCATTTTTGCAATATGAAGAACTCAGAATGAAAACCTACCAAATAAAAGACAATTTACTATATTTTCACAATCACACTTTACATTTGGAGCTTTTAATTTGGACTATCTTGATCTAGGTTTACTTTGATTTCCTGTATTGTAAGGTAAATACTGATTATTAAGTTCGTGACCTGTGTAACTTGATTACTAGGGGAGCTTTTGATTATGAGATTCTCAATTAATTACACGTGCTGTACGATTTTCTATTAATATCTCTAAAATTGTATTTAAAGGACATAAAAATATCCACAATAATTAATGAAAATCATATATAGATACAACTCAGCGATAACCACATGATATTGAAGAACTGAAAAAATAAAAATAGTTAAGATCACTGACAAACAATTAATTAACACGTTGTTGTGTATAAAAAAATCTTCCTCTCTCAGACAAAAATCAGAAGAAATCAGACTCACAATTAATTACACGTGCTGTACGATTTTTTAGTAATATCCCTAAAAAAATTTTTAAAGAACATAAAAATAACTTAATTAATGAAAAACATAAGTAAATACAGCGTGGCCACAACACAGCGATAACCACATGATATTGGAGTTAACTGTAAAAAATAAAGTAATTGTTAAAATTGATCGATTTAAATTTTGATTATTAAGTCGGTGACCTGTGTAACTATTAATAATTAAGATCACGGACAGACAATTAATTAACACATTGTTGTGTATAAATAACCTTTTTTATTTTAGGATAAATTAATCTGAAACTAGCGCTAGAATAGAAGAATAAAAAAATCACACATAAAAAGAACCCTAGAAGCGTTTGTACATAAATAAATAAATGTTGAAATATCTAATATTTCGAAGGATGATATTACATTTCTAACAATCTTCTTGAACTTGAGATATCCCCTTGTATGTATGTATGCTTCCTTCTTTGGTCTCTTTTTATTTTTTTGTTTATGTTTGTCCCCTGTTTTTAAAGTAAAAAAAGTAGGTCTGTGGAGTGTGTCGGGAAAGGCAGGATCCCTGAATTTGTCAATATGCACTTGAGAAAGGAAGCTTCACTCTTCAAATATACAGATAATATATTCATCCTCGTCTTATTTAAAAACATCGAATAAACAGATTACGTCTTACATTAAAATTTATATAACATCAAGTTGCCATTACATCTTAAAGGGTTGTGGCTGAAAGTTTTACAGAGCAGGTACACGTGAGACAAACTGGCTTCTTCTCTTCACAATTGTATCAAGTTTGATTGAACAAGTTCCAGTCTCAAACAAACCACAAAACATTCAACTTTCGCTTTGACATTTTTTCATAACTTTTCAACTTCATTAAAGCCTTAAAACGCTCTCTCGTGAGAAAAGGGCATTTTAATTGAAAATAAAAACGATGCAAGTGCGAATGAAGTACGGTGAAATTTGTCTGAGAAAAATGATTAATATTTATTATATACATCTAAAGTTATAATACTATTTTATCCATAGGACAAACTATAAAGTTCATGCATGCATTCATGAATGCAAATTTAAAAAATACTAATTTTATTTCATTAATATTATTATGTTATAAGAAAATGTGAGCCGCGCAGTGCTCTACGATTTATAATAAAAACAGATTATCAAAACGTATTATTAACATTCAATATATATTCCTATATTTATGATTACTTATTCTTCCATACATTGTTAATAAATATAGTAGAAAATTCACACGCTTTTTATCAATGGACAATAAATAATTAAATTATATTTTCCAAGTAAAAAAATTAAGTCAAATTTTCAAAACAAAATAAAAAAAATATAATCCGCACAGTGCTCTACAATTGTGAGCAATTGAAAATCTGTTTTTTCATCCTCTTGGCCGAAGTATAATGATTATTGATCAATTTGAGAAAAAACCAATACTTTATTTTTGACAGATTACCAAAAAACTATAATATTACCATAGTAAGCAAGTCGTGGTATATCTTTTTTAGTATTAGAGCACTGCATGGACTACCTTGAATAATAATATGATTTTCATAGTTTCATTTGAAAATTACTCAATATTCGTTGAACATATTTAATATATATTACATATGATACAATTAATAAAGGTAGCCCGTGCAGTGTTCCAATACTGAAAGCAGATTTTTACAAACACTTGGCAACCTACAATTTTGCGAAATTAGCAGGAATTTATAAAAATATTTAATTAATAGTCTAACGTGTGTGTACAATCAATACTTATATTGAGGAAGTATGGGAAAATAGTTTCATAATGTATTGGAATACAAGACCAAATATTGCCTAAAATTGTAAGTGTTTTTAATATTTTTATAATTGTTTCGAACATAATTGACAAGTGCACGAAGAATATGAATATTTTCAATTAAATGCGTACGTATTAGATTGAAAGTGTGAAATGCACAATATTTATTATGATGAATATTGTAGAGCAAACAATATATTCGTGTATCCATTGATTGGTTTCATCGATACTCTTTCATTTTGAAATAAACATGCTGTATATAAATACAATATGTACCAAATATATTTCAAACTGTTCAATTGAAATGAATAAAAAATATCATGAACAAACATCGTGCACAATCATATTATTACTTCCATGCACTATTCAAATAAACAACGACACTTTTGTACTGTTTCAATTTAAAGACGAAATCATTCTAGTTTAATCCTCTTATAATCAATTCAGGGGCTCACAATCAAAAGAGAATCAAAATCAAATCGAGTAAAAGCAGCAAAACGTACATCTTCTTTGGAATCATAAAATGGAGTACAATTTTTATAATCAAATATTACAACTTAGGTTTAAGAGAATCTGTTATAAAAAAATATTATTCTTCTACTCTTAATTCTTAAAAGCCCCACACACGATCAGTTGATCTGATAGTCAAATTGAACGTGTGTGGGACACCATATATTTGTAGAGCAAATGTCAAACGCTAGACATACACAGAGATAATATATTTTTTCCATATTTTGTGCCATAGTGTCCCTAATCATAGTCATTTGCGGTAAGTCATCATTGTGTGTCTGAACTTTTTCAAATAAATGCATGAATCATTTGAACCCATGTTGGTCTCAATTAGTCTCATATAATCTTTTAGGCCGAATTATTTATTGAAATGATTTACTAACGTGGAATATTGGAACATATAAAATTATTAAAAAACCTATACTCAATGAACTTATATAATATAAAAGTGCCAATAATAGTTAAATAAAAAATGTCAAAAATATTCATTTGACACCAAAGGTTTCGTATGACAGCCGCTTGGGGCTCTGCTTTAACCGCTCGTACTGTTTATCTGTCACTTGTCGATCTTTCTAATATAATTTATCACCATATTTCACTTAATATGGTAAAGTGTGCCATTAAAAGTTTTTTTAAAACAATCTTGTTGCTCTTGAATATCGGATATTAGGGACTACAGTATTTCAGGTGGTCAAAGTCCGCGTATATGTGTAATATGCGCATGTAGTGGTACCGGCCATGTTAACAGTACGCATGACACTTCAATAGATATAAGTTAATTAATAATAATACTCAAAGCTATTAATAATTGTAGAATTTAATAGTCAGGTGCAGAAATATCGAACGTTCATGGAAGTATTCCCCATCTTCCCTAATGACTTCCCCCTGTAAATTAAATCACATCTCCAAATTGACAACTTATTGCTTTTCCAGATCATAATTTTCGGAATACGCCGAGCCAGAGATGGCTTTTTAAATCACTTATACTGACAGTCTCCATTATTTATAGACACTTGTATTTATTTATATTCGCAGGCTAATTGATGAATTTACTCTTGTTAATTTTGAGAGTTTAGTTATATTTTATATAATATATAAAGTAAGCTAAAGGCCACATATTGTAGATAAAGCAGGCTACAGGACACACCGATATCTCTCAAAGATAAACCTTATCTTTTGTATTAGCTTATATTTTGTATAAACACAATATTATATTAACTTTACTACACACACTCATTTTACAGTTCTCCAATATCATATGGTTATCGCTAAGTTGTATCTAGATATGATTTTCATTCATTCTTGTGGATATTTTTATGTCGTTTAGTTAAAATTTTTGGGATATTACTAGAAAATCGTACAGCACGTGCAATTAATTGAGAATCTCAGAATCAAAAGCTCTAAAATCCAGTTTCTTTTATTTATATAATAGGGACTTTTTCAAAAGATTTTGGTATTTTAGACTCAAAAACATATTAATTAATATTCTGACGGTGATCTTAACTATTACTAGTTACACAGGTCACCGACTTAATAATCAGTATTTACCTTACAATACAGGAAATCAGAGTAAACATGGATCAGGACGATCGATCGGGATTTTATTAATATTATTCCTGATCTCCTTATATCAGTCATAATAAGAGGGTATTGTATCAACTAAAATTAATTTAATGAATTGTCTTTATCGATAAATAATCCAGAAAAAAATATAACTAACATGTATTTTAATAATCTTGTTATTTGGTATTTAAATAAATAAAATCCTAATAAATAAGGTAACCTATCTCAGTAAACACATATTGTTCAAATATTATAACGCAATTGTGTGCATTTGTATGTGAATTGCACGGAAATGTAAAGAGATTAAAGATACGAAAGAATAAAAATCGTTATCAGTTAAACTGTAAAATGAGTGTGTGTAGTAAAGTTAATATAATATTGTGTTTATACAAAATATAAGCTAATACAAAAGATAAGGTTTATCTTTGAGAGATATCGGTGTGTCCTGTAGCCTGCTTTATCTACAATATGTGGCCTTTAGCTTACTTTATATATTATATAAAATATAACTAAACTCTCAAAATTAACAAGAGTAAATTCATCAATTAGCCTGCGAATATAAATAAATAC
>JAGTTH010001746.1:0-94148 GCA_022606485.1 Agraylea sexmaculata
TATATATATATATATATATATATATATATATATATACAAAATATCATTAATAGTTTGATACGATGCGGCCCTCGAGGTAGTTTGTGTTGCGATAGACAATACACACTACTGGGTACTTCACAGAAACAGTTTATTCCAAGATGGTGGCCCAAACTCGATTCCAAAAGCACTATTAATGGAATTAATTATTTTTAATCTGTAATTAATCAAGATTTAGTTTTATTAAAATTTAGTTTTTTACTTATTCTTGTGATAACTTACCACCGCCTTAAATATTATCAGTTATTTAAAGTCCATTCTGTATGTATATATATATATATATATATATATATATATATATATATATATATATATATATATATATATATATATATATAACCTATATCTCTGGTGGATCTTTTTGAGAGGGTTTTTTAGACACAACAACGTGTTAATTCATCTTAACTATTACTAGTTAAACAGATCACTGACTGATTTAATCAGTATTTACCTTACAATACAGGAAATCAGAGTAAACCTGGATCAAGACGATCGATCGGGATTTTATTAATATTATTCCCCATCTCCCAGTCGTAATAATCGATCAAATCAATTAGAAAAAATCTTGACAAAGTTTTCTAATAATTGCTGTCCAGTCTGAAGCATTTTGATTAAGCTTGAGGGACTTAAAATCTACATCTCCTAAATCCCGTATGAATAATAGAGTCGAGCAAAAGCAAAAAATTATTTATTATATATTGTATAGTATATTTTTGTATTTTTTCCCATAAATTATGTGATGATATATTAATTATTTTAATTACCAATCGAGTGTACTCCATATTAATATAAGTAAGAGACTAGGTCTATGAATTTAATATTGTAACATCTAATTATATTATGACAAAACATTTATATAAATTAAAAACAAAATTATAATGGATATGGAATATTTTTTATCATTCAGACTGTAATATAAATAAATTGAAGTTCATCTTTATAATACGGTTATTTATTCAATACCCACGTGCGGATAAGATTAAAATTGTTTAACTTTTTTTATTTTAAAAAATGTCTTACTATAAGTACATTCATAATACACATATTTATAAATATACTATTTTAAAAACTATTTTAATACGTCATTGCCTAAAAATAGGTAATGACGTATGTAAAATTGTATCAAATTGTAGAGCTCTTTAGATGTTATAAATAGAATATTTCTTTATCGGGGATGAGATTTTCACAGAGATAGTATATAAAAATATTTGTAGATAGCTCGTAGCGATGTAAAGGTCCAAAAGGAAAGACGAGGATGAGGCAAATCCTTCCTTTTTATAGGCTCTTGGAGATTTGCTCGCGTGTACAGGCACAACAACCACAAAGGGGTTGACTACCATATTGCCTACCTTTGATCCAAACCACCCCATCATGACCCTCATATTGTATATATCACCATGCCGTGGGTGTGTCACAATAAGATTATTACATCGGTACCATCAAAGAAATTTCAATATAAAAACAGCATTTGCCACACCCGTAATTGAAGTAAATTCGAAAACAAATTCTGGAACAATGCAGTATGAGATTCCCCTTTTAGAATACTCGGTATTTAATACAAAGGCATCGACAAAAATTCACATTGCTATTTTCTCATTATTGTGGGGAAAAAATGTTTTATTGTCAAAAAGTTTCCCAGACAAACAAAATGAAAGCTATAATTAACACCCGTTGTCGAAGGTGCAACTTTTTAGGGTAAAATTAAACGAAGCGTTATTCATCTGATCGAAACCATAAGGCTTACATCCTGTATATTGAAGACTTTTTATAATTATAGATCACCAAATATTTTTTAATTAGTTATTACTTTAATACTACATATAAATTTTTAAAAAAATGTATCTAATAAGCGCTTTCGACCATAAATCAATGTATAGTGAATTCATCTTAATCAAAACATATTTTTCAAACTATGAAAAAATACATCCCGGGGATCTTTTAACTAATTCATATTTTTTTTATTTTATCTGTTGATGTTCTCTTGAAATATTACAGTTAATAATTTCATCGATAAGGGATCTTTTTTTATTCATGATCTTTTTTTTAATTATATCAGTATTCAAACACATGATTACATTATTTTAGCCACGCTCTTTATTTTTTGAGCTATTGTTATATCGAGGGTATACTTCCAAAATGCACTAAGTCATATTTCATAGTTTTGAGATAATGGCGAATTAGTGAAAGCAAAATTCTTAACACAACTATAAATTTATGGTATATATTTGAATAATTTGCAATGTGGTATAAGTTGAGTGGATTATTAGTCCATTGGTAAAATGAACTTAGGTTTCCTCGAGGCATATTTGGTTTTATTTACATGTCTTATGATTGGGTTAGTCGGGAAGTTTTTTAACTTAATGTCCTCGTGGACTTCTTTAAGAAATGTGCCAGGTTCAAGATCTAAGGCCATCTCAAGACACTTGTTTTGGACAATTTGAATTTTATTGATATGAATTAAATTCATTAAGTAATTGTTGGATTTATAAATAATTTTTGTATGAAATTGAAATGGACTAACAGTTGATTGTTTTATCAAATGTCAGTGGTAGTGTAATTAAAAATCCAGTCACGTATTTGGTGAGAAAGTGTGAAGGAGTCTCAACGGTTTGTCCTTCTGGTTCTCGACTCTGAGATTTGTCCTTCGTCCTTGGGAATCGCTGGAGGACAATGCACTCTTTATTGTGGTGCCCAAAATCTCGTCCTGTTTCGTTTATATTCTCATACAAACACACTCTCTTACGATGCACAGTGCAACCTTCGCGACATTATATTAAATGATTCTATCCGATTAAGTGAAAATATTCTGGAAGAGTGTCGAAAAAGGTTTCGAATTTTGACCATGCACCTGGAGGCGGTCGTAACTCGATACGCGTCGCAGGCTTTCCCATGCTACAACTACCACCAACACATTTATACTCTATAAATATATTCAGGACTTCAATACTAAATGTATGTCTGTCTATGTGTGTATAAAACAGTCGACCTTATTTGCTGGTCTTCAACGAGCGGACGCGAAGCTTCGCCATATGCTTTTTTGGCAACGTCGGATTAGTAATAGCTATGTATACTAATAGTGTGCTGGAAAAAATACATCAATACTACAATATAAATATTAATAAACACATTTAATGTAAAATATTATCGCGGGTGTAAATTATCAGGTTGTAAAAAATAACTTCACAGTCTGTTTGGTTTAATTTTGAGTGCATGCAACCAAGTTTCTGCGAATTTCGGGCCATTTTTACCAGAAACCTTGTTCCAGTGCAGTGAACACGGTTTGGGGCGGTCGGTCGATGACCTATGTTTCTATTGGACACACTAAACGGATGCTATGTTGCCATCTTCCAAATATTTGCTAAATAAAACACATGTTTTAATGATTGAAAAAATACATTATGCACTCAGAAGCACAATTTTACATTATGTATTCGGTTGAACGTTTTTTTTTGCAAAACACATTTGTCACGTTACAAAACACCTTCGATGTTCTAATTTTACTTCACCTCGACTCTCCCTGTCCTGCTCTCAAAATAAATATTATAAATACGCATTGGGTAATCGGGCATTCAGGCTTTGTCCTCTTTCTCAGTTCTTATGTAATATTTCTTCAGGAGTTATGTTTTTTTTTCAGCAACACCGCCGGGATATTATCACATAATCGTGCCTACTACAATTTTCTATTTCTGTAAACAGACCACAATTTGCCTGTTTCGTAATAATTCATCAATTATGCACAGTTCCAAGGTGAACTCACTCACTATGTACAATATTATGCAAAGAGTTACGCGTGTTTGAAGGTTTTCATTTTGTAACCAAATCGTTAACTCATTTGTGATTGCAATTATGTCGCTTTCTTTCCAATACTTTCTTCAATATAATATTCTATCAAAACAGCACTTGCTTATACAACTTTGGATAGATTAATACTGTTTTTGAAGTGATCCTTTGAGAAATTCGCAATTAATTTGAAATCTCCTATTAAAAATACTAGGGCATTCCTAACAGATTCCAATAATCATATTTATATTTATTATACTTAAACCTTTTACTAAATTAACTTAAAAAAACAATATAATAATGATAACAAAATAATGACAAATGATAACAAAACTGTAAAATAGTCACGATTCGATATTAAAAATATAGAAATAATTATTATTTTATTAAAAGAGCATCGTGTGCAATTCAAAGGGTGAGAATCATTCAAATTTAGGATTTTTATAAAAGGATAATCTAATTTTTAATCAAATAATTATATTCGCTTACAATTCATCTACATCCATTTTATATTATTACGTATGAAAATATTTTCACTCGTAAGTATGAATAATTCTGTACTAGACTCGATATAAAAATAGCTTCAAAAGAAAAATATTATCGAATAACTTCAGACAAATATAATATTACGGAGCTTTTGTTGTTCAAAAGATGACGAAATTATTACCTAGAATACTTTTCAAGGAAAAACTTCGGTCAGGGTAGTTCACGTAATTCACGGAGACATTATCCAACATTTATAATGACCTCGAGTTATGAAATATATACTCGTGATTGATATAATATTATCGCAGCCAGACGAGTTATTTTAAGGGTAAAAAGGCAAACAATGGATATCGCGTGAGAGTGGTCAATCAAATTGACGAATTACATACAAAAACCGTAGCATCCGAATTTCAGTTCCTGAACCTGGATCCTTCTCAGAAGTCAGGTGTGCAGGTGAATCATGTCTCCTTCCTTATATAACACGTGCGATAATAATAATAGCATACCACTAATTAAGACTGCAAAAAGTTACTTAAAGTTACTGCAAGGAAATTTTAAGCTCAAGTTATTCACAAATAGTAAATATGCCAGAACAAGACAATTTTAAAATAACGATTTCCTCCAAGGATAAAATAAATTTTATGCATGCATAAATGTGCATCTAACAACACTTTAATAAATTAATGTTAATAAATGCTATTGTTTTTCCTACAATTTTTTATTTGTGATATTTATCATAGTTATAACCAAAGATGATTTTTTTTCCAAAGAATATATACTAGACGGCATATTTGGTTCATACCTACTTTTTAATTTTTATGTTTGTAGAGCAAACGTATCTACCTTTCGTAAATAACTGTTATTTGAGATAAAATAATATATATAATAGGGTTTTTTTGACTAATCACGGCTGTTATATAATAACTACAAACATAAAATATTTATATATATATATATATATATATATATATATATATATATATATATATATATATATATATTTTCGAGATTATATACAACATTGTTTTTACTAATACAGGACTAAGTTTATGGTAATTATAATTTTACGATAATTAATGTATATAATATGTTAGGTATTCAGAAAACTTTATAGGTACTTTATAGTTCGTAATCAATACTGATTTGGTCTACAAATATAAAAAAATTAACACTATGCACCTAATTGTGTATTCAATACCTATTTTACGCTTTAATGGTTATTATTAGAATCCTGTTTATTTTAATATTTGTATTAAAATATAAAGCTGAGTAATGAAGAGGCTAACCGCCAATTTCGAAGGAAACGGAAGAAGGTCTATAAGTCGTGCAACTCCAAATTATGCCGGTTTTTTGGGATGAATTCCTGCGGTTTCCCCCACGTTTAAAATTAAAATTCCCGTCGCCCTTTTGCCATTTCCTAAATCGACTAAAACATACTGCTTCGTGAAAATATTTTGTGCAAGGCGGTGAATTGTTCATGCTAAATATAAAATCATGTGCGTTTTTATACGACTGTCCAAAATGGCGGTCCCAACAAACCGCAGCTAATTTTTAACAGCCGCTCAGACATAATAAATAGCACTCGAGTCACTCAAACTTTGCACATTGTCAAATTCAATGATTTATATTTTTATTTTGATAACTCTTACGGGGAATTAACTAAGACCGATTACATGTAGATGAGTTTTAACGGAGATTCAAATATTAACAAAAACAATATACAAATGTTATTATAAATCATCGGGCTACCTTTCAACAAACTCTTGGTGAAACAAAGCTTATCAAAAAACAATACTTTTCATTTAAAGAAATTAAAAATAGTTACGAATTTTTCAACTGGACTAGGCGACATCCTAATTTGTAAATATAACATAAAAATCAGTCACAAACCAATTAATAATTGATGAACATTGCTAGGTTTTTTTAAAAATAATGCTGATTTTTTTTTTATTTAATTGATATAAAAAGTGTTATATTCACTAGTATTTATATCAATTAAAAAATTCTTACGTATTTAATTATATTTATTGTTTTTTTCAACACCAATTTCACCAAATTGATATTTGTGCATATACAACAATTGTTCACCAACCCATCGATATGATTCAGGTTTTTCACTTTGAATTAACTCTTTTTTAAATAAAAATAAATCATTCAAGGATTTCCATTAAACAAAGATATCATATTTTACACTTCAAAGTTGAAAATAAATTCTAAAATATATAAAATAGTATAAGTGTAAAGATGTAGTTACTCTCTTTACAACTCCTTTTATCAATTCAATCTGAATATTAAATTTATTGTGTATTTTGAAAATATTTTTTTCTCTTTGAAGTATAAAATAATCGATCCAAAACATTTGTTTGATGCATTCCGTATCCTCTCCTCTAAAATGTGTATATGATGGTAATTCTTTATTTACTTCTATATAAAGAAGAATATATATAAAAAATGTATGCAACTATAAAAATATAGGTTTTATAATACATAAAATGCATTTTTAGATTGAGAAACATCGGCGAATGCATTATAGAAGAGTGCATATAGTTTTTTTTTAATGTATCGGAGCGTCAGTCGGGGTCAATGTCCCTCGCATTTCGTGCATAGTGCATATGGTCGAAAAAACTACAACAACTTCATTTGCTAATCCGCAATATGGACACAGTTTCAATCTGTATTTTCATCATAATGAATACTTTACAAACACACACTCATTGGAGCTTTCGCACAATTTTATTATGACAGTTTTGTAGGGCTTCAATGTGCCCGTTTTTATATATAATATATCCCGTATCGACCGAAACTGTCTGTCTGTTCGGAAAACACAATCAAATGACAAACAACCATATATCAAAAGGATTAATGTGTGTACATTATAAAAATGTCTACCAACCAATGCACGCTATTAATATTTCATCTGTAAAATTTTATATTATTGTGCGATAAATCACATAAAATACACATTTTCCAAAAAATATATATATTTACCTGATAAACCAGCGTAATCGCTCAGGGGAATTGATTGATTTGATCGGTTATTACGACTGGAAGATCGGGAATATATTAATAAAATCCAGATCGATCGTCTTGATCCAGGTTTATTCTGATTTCCTGTATTGTAAGGTAAATACTGATTATTAAGTCGGTGATCTGTGTAACTAGTAATAGTCAAGATCACCGACAGACAATTAACACTTTGTTGTATATAAAAAAACCCTCCCATAAAAAGCTCGTTGGGGCGTAAAATAAAATAATAGCAATTATTAAAAAAAGTTCCAATATCACACTCGTCCAAAAGAAATTAATAAATGTTTTTATGAGAATTTTTTAATTTTTTGTTTAATGGAAATTATCCTTGTAAGATTAAATATGTATTTCTCTTGATGACACCTTTAGCTTTGTTGTTTTTTTATGGTATAGATTTTAAATGCGATCTCCAAACAAAATAATAAATGGGTTATAATAATACTTTAAATAAAATTAATACAATATATTTAGACTGAAATAAGTAGGTATTCGCTTTAGTTAATTTAAATTTATATATATATATATATATATATATATATATATATATATATATATATATATATATATATTCGGTTGTTCTATATTATTTAAATATTTATGGAAACCTTTTTTTGCACAAAGATAAACTTTACAATTTAATATAAATATCTTGCTAAACCATGTTAGCTATTTTCAATTCTTATAAGATCTTACTTTTAACTTATAATTTGTAAAAATATAATGAAGTTCAATCGAGTAAAAAGATGTCCATTCTGATTCTATTGTTTTCATTGGTATCTTTCGATAATTTATTTTGTTGACATTAACATATAAGCAAATAAAAATATAAATTTTCAATTGAAATTTATTATATTAGTTTTATGGCAAAAATAAATTGATTAGGCCTTGACCCGTGTAGAGATGTTGATGGTGATGATTTATTCCGAACAATGATCTTATGACGTGTACAACTGAAATGTTTTCCTTCTCTTGTGCTATTGACTCCGTTTTCTCGGAGATAAAATGCAGATTTTCCGCAAACGTGCACAAAAAATCTGACGCATTTAGACATACATACATATATTCAGCTTATTTTTCAACAGGGCAACGTCCCTCTGCTATTTCTTTTCATATTTTTAGATAGCACTGCGCAGACACAGCACTCAAAGCACAAAGACAAATAATAATTAGCCGATCGGATTTTAATATTCTTTTGTACAATGCCGGCTAATGCTAATGCGATCGGCGACTTCATAGACGTGAACTTCGATCACAAATCGAGGCTAAATCGTACCGAAACTACGAACACAATAAAGGTTATTATGTTAATCGGGACATTTGCGCATTTTTATTTAATTTAGTTTTAAACAAGCACATGTTTATGTTGTCTACCACCAAACTACAAGCGGATGCATTTTTGCCTTTATGAACCATTCATCAGAGTTGTCTCACTCAATATATCTAGTTGTCTAGGGTAATTTTAATTGAATTTTTTTAAATGTTTTTTTTTGTGTTCTGCTTGGTTTTTTAATAGGACGGTTATATTTGAGTTTTGAATTCGTTTTTGCTTTAAAGTGTTTTTTTTATCGATTAGAAGAATTATTTTATTTTAAAAATGAAGTATAAAAATGTGGAATTATTAAATTAAATACATCTAAAAATATTTTGAATTTATTTAATATTTTCAATCGATATTGTTTTTAGATGCTCTGCTTTGTACTGCTCTTTTTAATACGAAGATAATAAGTTTCGAAAGAAGTTTGATTTTTTTTAATTAAAATTATTAATAAAATAATTTAATACGAGTTTCACACGATGACAACACTCATCACAATATTTAAAAAAGCGAGTCAGCCGATTAATACTGTTTTTTGAGAGTTGCCATTTATTACACATTATTAAATATCTCTAATATTATTTTGAAATTTATTTAATAATATTAGCATTAAAATTTCATATCATAAGGCGTTTCGAGATTTTAGATATGTATTAATTGTAGTAAAATAATTACACAAAATATAATTCTTCCACCTGGTAACACTGATCGTTGAAAGACCCGTACATAAATACACACACATACACACACCCTAGACAATTATATATATATATATATATATATATATATATATATATATATATATATATATATATATATATATATATATATATATATATATTATAGTGATATTTTTCCTCTTATATATAAAAAGTGGTCATGGATGTGTGCCAATTTGTAAAAATAGGGAACACATTCTGATGCACGTCTACAAACTCACACACTAATGTAGTTTTTCACTGTCGTCGATGGCATTGCACTTTTTGCTCCTGACCCCAAGTGCTAATCGCTCTGAATTCTATATTCCTCAACACAAATACATTCATATAAACTTCAATTCATGGAAGCGACACACTAAAAAATAACGCTGAAGAGAGCCATCTATACAATAAATATTATAACATGTGTAAATCAATAAGCAGTAATAATGTATTCCTTGTACAGCTCCACATATCATTAACTTTCTGATTAATAATATACTTCTTAGATTTGTTAATTTTTTGAGACTTAATATTCCAATAAAAAAAATGTTTTTTTTTAATTATAACTGATCTTTATTCTTCACAATGCCATAATTATATTATATAAAAACTTATATTGTGCATTATTGATCCTCATAAAGACTCCTCCTCGAGTTGGTTGGTGTATCGGGTTTATTATCTGGTTTTTATCACTTGATTATTATTTAAAAAAAAAAACTTGAATGGGTATCTTTCCACATTTAAAAGCCATGTATTATAATTTTACAGTGCGCTTTAAAGTTTCATATATTTCTACCCGTTGACAGTTCGCCACGAATAAATAGCGCCTTCTGTTTGGCAGAGACTTTAACGGCTGTATTCAAAAATATTTAATATGTAGTGTGTGTGAGTCGTGCTATAGCTGAATAGTATTGGTGCGTATACGAATAGATCTGACTGACTAGATCTTGATAGTATTGGTGTACACGCATACGCACCGCACGCACACACTACACTCATAATCCATTTCGAATAAAAAGTATTAAAAACAGATCATATTTTGATAATAAATTATTATAATAATTAAATAATACAAGTGGATTTGTGATGTTTTAATTCAGATCACCTCGATTATATTATTTTACATTCTTTTAGTTTTATTTTAAAATTTCCATTATTAGGGATTATTTTCATGATAATTGTTTGTCAAAGTAATAATGCATTTCGATGTCAACTTGATTTTAGATATATTATATTAATCTCTGTTACGGTTTGTATTTCATCAATTTCTTATGTCGGAATATAAATGTATTCGGAATTCACAATAGAATGGTTCAATGTCCTGTCGAAATAATTTTCACGTGTGTGATTTAAAAGTGCATCGGTTTCAAATTTACAAATGGCGTCGATGATTGCCCTTTGTTTCTCTCTCTGTTGATTCATTTATTTTTTTTGAACAGCTTCACGCACGACCGAACATTTTCAAGGTCCACTAAAATCACACTACATTGAATTTATATTATATCAAGGGTATTTGATATTGTCCGGCGTTATTAAGGACTTGTAAACATCCTTTTGTGAATATTTATAATGTATGACTGCCAGGCATGCAATTTCTCAAATAAAAATAAAACTCACGCAAAGCCGATTCGAAATAGTCTGTTCTACATACGAAAGTGTGTCTGTGAGTCATGCCTTCACATATCCTTTAAATTCAACTAATTCATTTAATTTAACTAATATTTTATTAAGGCACGATAAAAAATATATATCACCCAGTAATCAATACAATCAACGATTTCAAATTCAAAGTTTCAAATATACGACTAAGAATAATTTAGGATTAATTTTGTTGACCATGACTTATATGACTTGATATATATTCGTGCTTGGAAAACTACCCCCAATTACATATTATTAAATAATTAAATACCAATATAACCACCTCAGGGTATAAGGTGTGTGGAACATTTATTGTGGTCATGGGTTTAAATCCCTGGAAGATTGGAAATAATATTGATAAAATTCTGATCGATCGTCTTGATCCAGGTTTACTCCTTGATTTCCTTGATTGTAAGGCAACTAGTAATAGTTAAGATCACCGTCAGATAATGAATTAAGACTTTGTTGTGTTTAAAACCTTCCCATATATATATATATATATATATATATATATATATATATATATATATATATATATATATATATATATATAAATATATAATTTGTTTATCCTGTAAATAAACAAAGATGGCCGTAGCTTTATGAAATATGAAACAGTGTATTTTCCGTTAAGATGGCGTTGACCCAATTATGCAGCCGCTTACAGATATATTTAAGATGTTGCGCTATTTTTCCTATCTGGGTCATAATACTTTTGCAAATTTCCAACGGTGAAGGGTGGTCTAAGAAAGGGGGTAGTTTAGAACCACCATGCCTCCCCAAGATCTCCCATTGGACTCCCTCTCATTCCATTCTTTTACTTTAAATGTGAACGCCCTCACAACGGAAATAGTACCGGCCGACTGCTTACAACCTTCCCGATTAGCCAACAGTTATTATTAATAGTGACAATTAGATTAATTGGATAATTGCTTAATTACAAAGACTTATTGCACAGTGAGGTCATTCATGATTGATTTCAAATAAAATATGTAATAGATAGGGGGATGACAGTAAGAAGACATCACCCCCCATCACCGTTGGCCTATTTGAATGTTTAAATTGTTCTCTCCGTTTTCATTATTTATAGTTCGTCGATCCGAAAGGAGCGCGCGCCCTCTTTCTTAGTCGAAGCCACCCCCATCCCTTGAAGCCTCCACTACACTCAAACCCTGTGCCAAAAATTTTCGAGCGCCTCCCAAAAAGTCTTACGCTAGTAGTAGTCCAACACAAACAAGTACCGCTTTAAAACGTAGAAATATGTATGACTAAGAGCCTCCCTTTCCCGAGGGGTGCCACCTCCCGCCTGCCACCATCTTCTACCCTCAACATCTCCGCTTCCCGGAAATTCACCCCGAAGTAAGCAGTAGAAGAGAAGGAAGAATGCCGGCAATGAACTCCGACTCTCTTTGAATGAGCCTGATGTAACGTTTCGTCCTACATTCTAAAATTAGCCTACGTTTGTACTTTTAATTTTTAATAAATCACAATTGTATTATGAAATCAAATGTGATTAGTTTATGATTGATGTATTTATAATGAGTTGCACGTTTGTCAACGCGGTCGTGGTTGATTCAACAAGTGTTTCACTATCGTGTTCAAATAGTTAAGGGTTGGACATGGAGTGACGTCATATAATTTGTCTGTATATTATTATTAGAAGGCCGGTCGTTGCAGAGTAAGCGGGGAGAATTAGAAGTTGGTCTAAGATGTTGCCCCGAGCGGCTGCGCCCCCTAAGAACCTCATTCTGCCATCTTTACAACAGTGTACTCAAAGCTAGGAGCACCCCTTATGAGAGCAGCGCCTACGCCACCCCATTAGCCCCCGCGCCCTCATCCCCGCGAGCAGCTATCAAAGTTTTCCTTGGCATATTTTAACACGAGTCAGCTAGCTGCTGCGGCGGCGTCTTCCGCCAGTGTTTCACTTATATTGCAAACACCGCCTCACACCCACCCTCATACTCTCACATAAAATCACCAAACGACTCGTCTTCTTCTACTACTCCTCCTCGTCACTGCCAAATCTGATTACTTCCTCGATCGATTGTTTTATGTGCTATGCGAAGCTTTTCTCTATGCGCCTATATCATTTTCATAAATATAATTACACTCGACAAAGATAACTGTATAATTACACATACTCCTTAAGCATTCGTGATGTTCATTACTTGATATTTTTTATTATATGTTGTATTTGTTAATAATTCTGACGAATGTCCATCATTACCGAACCGCATTTGGTTGTTCCTGTAATGGTTAGGTGATGATGGTTCATGGTTTTATATATATATATATATATATATATATATATATGTATATATATATATATATATATATATATATATATATATATATATATATATATATATATATATATATATATACGCCCAGAAGAGCTTTTTTATGAGAGGGTTTTTTTATCTTTTATCCAGGAAAAGGAGTAAAGTTAGAGAGGGATCTCGCATTATTCGTAATTTTTTTGTTCCTTTATTAAAAAAAAAATGAGAGAACTCATGTAATTAAGATCATATTGTCGTTATAGCAAATAAACGGATTCAAGATGAAAGGTGTAGAATTAAAAAGAAATGAAAGATCAAAAGTACACGTTTTTAAAAATCATAATTAATTTTTGCTGCGCCTACATTCATAAAAGATTTGTCAATATTTATTCTATGAAGCCTGCTAAAATGGAGTTACGTTTATATGAATGCAGGAATATAATAATATATTTTAATTTATTTACACCCCGAGTAGCGTTTTTGATAGGGTTTTTTTTAGACACAACAACGTGTTAATTGTCTGTCGGTAATTTTAACTATTACTAGTTACACAGGTCACCGACTTAATAATTACAATACAGTAAATCAGAGTAAACCTGGATCAAGACAATCGATCGCGATTTTATTAATATTATTCCCGATCATTACGACTGGGAGATCAAACAATTTTAAAAAAAATGACTAGAGCGGGATTTGAACCACAGCATTTGTAGCAACGAGTCTTATCCCCAGAGCTTTTGTGCTGGTGAAGGTTGTTATATTTATAAATATTTATTTGAATATTGGCAAACTTTATAATGATTGATATTTTAAAAAGCTCGAGTTGATGAGGACCGACCCCTTCAGCCGAATTACTTCCCTAATTTGACAGGGTTTGACGTACATTCAGGCCCGGCCCCTAGTTTTTAAGAGGTAGAAAGGGGGAAGTATTGCTGAACAACTACGCCTGCACGAGGGAGTTCAAATGAATTCATTAGAAAATTCCTATGGTGTTTTGGCCACTGTCATTGTAGCAAAGCTCTGTTCATCGAAGCAACAACGTTGATTGATCACCGATTGTCGACTTATCGAATCTCGTGGCCAATAGAGCACAAAATACATCTACAACGCTGCAAATCATCTGTAATCGATATAATTATTTAATTATAATACCCCAACAATCTCTTATTTTATTAAAGAATATTTTGGAACAGATGAAAAATAATCTCATTGTATATACTTTTGTAAATGTACAGGAATTTTCCTTCAATTGTATTTCATTCTTATGATCAAATACATCTTTTGTTTGAAAACAGGTCGAGAAAATCTTGTTTGTCATAAGATGTGTATGTATATTTTTCTCCATTTTGCGGGGTATATCTGACCTAATTTAGTATTTGAATGGAAAACATCACAGAGGGATGAGGCAGATAGAAAATCTGTTTTTCCCGTATACACAAACACTTACAAGACTCTCCTTATGTATTATTAACTTATTTATAATGAATACTTTATTAAGATGTCAATGTAAGCAACTCAAAGAGTAGCGCCTGTAGCACCTGAGCCGTATGACATTCTATACACTAGATTGCCTACCTACAGGCACTTTCTTTCAAAAGCACAATAAATTATTTTTAAGACATTTAGCTTAGCATATTAATATTTATGACATTTTAAAAGACCCAATCATCATCAGTAGCCGTAATTTTTTTCAATTTTTATATATATATATAACTTATACCTCTATTCGTTTGCGTTTATTTAAATTCACTTATGTAATGCAACTAATAATGGATTTAATACTGTATTTTATTCAGTTAGGGTTGTTAATTAACAAGCTTATATGGTAGGGCGGATGACCGTTTTGTTAGTGGCACTAACTAAACGATAGGCCCAACTCGCAGTACAACCCTTATTACTATTATATGGATATGGTATAAAATTGGCAACGCAAAAATATTCACGACGCATAAAAACCGCACGCGGGGTGGACCACTAAAATACACCCTGTCACCCCATCCACCCACCACCTCATACACATATACAACCCGCCCACCGCGCTCTCTCATCGTATTGATTATCCAATCAATAAAATATATCATACAGCGGGGAAATCCTTTTTACCACCCGAAAAACTCGTGCCAAATATCGGCACCTCGTACACCACCTGACGCACACACCCTCGCCCCCGTAACAGCCCCACCATATGCTGTGTCACCCTCGCAGAACAGACGACCTCACTAAATGCACTTCAAATTAACAAAATTGCCAGCGACTAATTAATTCATACAAAAATGTATTTTTCATACCATTAATTCCAACACGAAGTGGCCAAGTGTATTTCCATAACCTAATAATTTATATACTGTATGTTTTTATTCAGATTTGAATCAGAATTATTTAAAAAAATACTGTGACAAGTGAAGTCTGACTATAAAAATAAATGAAGTCAATTAGAGAAGGTTTTATTTTAATTAATTAAAAAATATGTAGAGAGTCGCCTTGTGGTCGAGTGGTTAATGTAACGGATTCGTGAGTGAAGACTCCTGGGTTCGATTCATAATGGTGTCCACTGGAGTCACTTGGTAGATCTACTAGATCTGAAGGACTCGTTGCTGTGGGTGGTCTGGGAAACCATCTCTACTATATACTCCCGTAAAGGCCTGGCCTGCCTAATGAACTTTTATCTTTAAAAGCGCCATGCAATATCACGTCATACATTCGAATATGCCCGGTCACGAATACATGTACACGTAATAGAATTTGAATTAGCGAGGCGGCGAGGCGGTAGAAGCACCGCCCCAATAGGCTGACACATGAAACTTACTTGCTATGTGATTGACGTCTTCACAAGTATTATTGCTATCTCTATTTATATAAAAAATATTCTTAATTAATCCCTGAATTCGGAGGCATTTTGACTAAAACTCAGCTTATCATTTTTATAAACTAATTATTTTTGAATACAATTTAAGGAATTAAATATTTTGGGTAGAGTTCAATTGATTACCAACTACTAAATCAAATTTTAACAGACACACAGCTTATTGCCAAAACTATAATTGATGTAATTATTATAATAATGTGGTGGTTAGTGTACAAGTGATCTGCCTACTACCCTCTAATACCGGGTGGTGCTTTTCAAACTTGTATGAAAATTATAGCCTCGGTATGAAACTTTTATATATCATACTCTTCACTTCCACCCACCCCCTCTATTCATCCCCATTACCACCCACTACACACCGTGCCTCCTCTGCGGATGTATAAAATATTACAAATGAACTGGTAACATCACTCTCTGCACCCAATCCTGAAAAAAATGTATATTTGTATGCAAAATATCTCGCTATAATTAAATCAATTAATTATATACAATCATTTGATATATACAGGAGATGCCTGGTGAGATATGAACCTAAGTTTGTCTCTTGACGTCTGTGATTTTAGGGTATTTCCAATCACGGGTTGTCTTTGAACATTTTGAAATGAAAAAATGAGTTACAATTGTCATGTTATAAAAAATGATATATGGAAACTGCAGATTTTGAACCAGTGACCCCTTATTCAAAATATGGGTGGAAATTAATCAATTTATTATTATTATAAATAAATTAAATATAAATAAATACATATCATGACGCTTTGTAAGGGGTTGGCCAGGCCACCGTAGCGTTTACGGGAGAATATAGTAGAGATGGTTTCCCAGGCCATCCACAGCAATGAGTCCTTCAGATCTGGTAGATCTACTAAGTGACTCCAGTTTTCCCGGTGAATCGAACCCGGGGGTCTTCACTTACGAATCTGTTACACTAACCACTGGACCACATAATAAAAAATCTATATTTTTAACAAGTGCATTGTTTCAATTACACAGTGTAACTATTTTAAAACCTTTCTTATTCAATAATATGCCATATAAATTATTATATTTTCAATAATCATATCACTTAGTAATGTATGTATATTATATAGTATGAATATGGAAACGTTTTAATAGGGTGGAAAGCTATTTGGTTGAAAATCGATATTTTTTCGCATACGAGGCGCTAGTTTGCACATAAAATTAAGCTCATCTAGATGTTTAAAATTTCCAGCCTCCCCCGTGTTGAACCCCGACAGTTTAGGGGATGGGGCGCAGGGTGATCCGGAAAAGAGTACGCATTTGAAAAGTGGAAAGAGAGGGAACGAATGATGGGGGTTAAAGCAGATTTTCAGGGGTTTGGGGCTTCAAAGGGAGACAACTTCCACTGTTACAAATCCAGTATAATTGCGCTCTGCCATCGAATAGGAAACACATTCGAATTAAAAATATTATTCATCCCGGTGCAGCATTTTAATCGATCAAATTATATAAACTCAACGTGCAGTTTAATGTAAGAATGGAATGGAAACAGTTGTATAATTTCCTCTACGACCCATTTCGAGGGATAATAAGATAATAGAAAAATATTTTACCATGGAGTGTAGTTTATTGTTTCATATTATTATTATAAATATAATGAGATGGAGAGAATTCAGAACCAAGAAGAAGTGCCTCGGGGCATTTGAATACGAGTATAAGAGAACTGTGGTCTTTATGACTTGGCACTTTGTTAATATTTAAAGGAATCATGGCGACCCACTAACTTATACGTTTCGCAGAATAAAAAAAAACCACTGAATTAAATATGTATACACCCTTTTCTCACTGCACATTCTCTGAATACCCAATTCGAATTATCCGTCGGCGACGCGACGTGAAAAAAATCACTCGCAGAACACGTGTTAAAGTAAATTTGATATATAGAGATAAAAGGCTGTGGTTATACGAAGATTGGTGGTAGCAAAAAAGGCACTTCCTCTGCAGGCCATTCTAATTGCAAAACTTCCTACGGACACTTTGCCAACTACTAAAGCTTCTATCAAACGGTACAGATTCAATGTATTTAAAATATGAGTGCGTGTAATAATAATACGGCTATTAAGTGTCCTGTGTGGGGAAAATTATGGATAACTTTTAGCTGGGCATAATCTTCCAAAAGCCATGAAAACTTCTGCGGAAGTAATAAACGGACTTAAAATGTTTTAAAAAAATCCTCCTTACCCGTCGCGATACAGATATGGGCGTTCGTTCGTCTTAAAAAAGTTTTAACAACTTTCCCACGATAACCGACATAAATTCGACAGCCGACTTATTTCCGTACGCAAATTATATACAACAACAAAATAGCTCATAAGGGGTGATAATTTGGTACCTTATTGGAATATATTTATAACACAAAACAATTTTAACCAATGAACTACGTCTCAATCGTAGGCTCTTCTGCCTAGTTTTATTTTAATTTCATTAATAAATATTTAATAATTACGAAAATTTCATTAAATTATGTGTATAATTAATTTATTTAAATATTTATCGTATCTGAGGCACTTATGCCACAGAATCTTAGTTTACTCTTTGTCTCAGTTTTTTCTAAAAATAAATATTTTATTACATCATAACAAGCGTAATAGCTCGCGGCATAAAACGCACAAATAACATACAAATACTATGGTTACATTTTCAAATTCCACTTGAATAAAAAATATTATTACGACTGTGAGATTCGGTTAAGTATTTCGTAACATTTGATAATAAAAAATACATGTACAAGCTTGTCTCTTATTAACCCATTATTTTCATTTATTAATCAGTTATGAATAGGGATAAAAAAATTATTAATATTTATACCAGCGCAATAGCTCAGGGGATAAGACCTGTGGCTACAAATACTGTGGTCATAGGTTCAAATCCCTCTTAAGTATTTTTTTTAATTGATGTGATCGGCTATTACGACTGGGAAATCGATATTTAATCCAGGTTTACTCTGATTTCCTGGATTGTAAGGTATATAAATTCTGAGGCAATTATGTTAGAGCGGTCCCTTATTGGGAACCTGTGTAACTGTAATAGTTAAGTTAAACGATATTGACAAGTTGAAATTAGTGTAACATCTTAATCATGTTAATCCCATCAGGGCGTGTATAGAATAAAATAAAATCATAATCAAAACGAATATATACATTAAAAAATTGTAATAAAAATGTTTGAGTCCCTACTCCATCAAATATGTCGCTTGTATTTGAATCGATGATTTTTACGAAATGCGCCGAATCTGTTCGAATTTTGTAATGATAAAAAGCAAATAGGGAGGAGAGACAGAAGAGAGCGGAATACATGCGCAAAAAGCCTAAAACACACCACCCTTAGAAATGAATACAGTGGAGTGGTAAGAGCACTACGACCGGGTATTTAATCATAGCAGTATGGTGGCGTAGCGCTACGATGATATACCGGGGAGGCCTAATTTTTACCATACCACCCCCGCCCACTACACCACCACTACCACTACACAACACCACCTTCTCCTCTTTTTCAACCACTCGAAAAACCGACGCACTCTTCGATAAATACGTTCAACGAACTCTAAACTTCCACCACAAGCAAAACGAATCGAGAGCCTCTTTTCGATGGGACTTTACCTAACTAATTTCGAGTTGTTTCAATTTTGTTTATACTCGTACTTACTTAAGCAAACAGGCGAATTTATAAACCACATCTCCTCTTTCCAATCCAAACATCAATCGATAAATAGTAACATTACATACATGTAAATAATTTATAGATTAGATTACCGTGACGCCTTCCCTATTGACGGGAGTCCCTTTATTAGGGGTTGGCCAGGCCACCTTGGCCTTTACGGGAGAATATAGTAGAGATGGTTTCCCAGGCCACCACACAGCAATGAGTACTTAAGATCTAGTTTGCTAAGCTAGATCTACCAAGTGACTCCGGTGCCGTGAATCGAACCCGGGAGTCTTCACTCACGAATCCGTTACACGTTACGTAAAATAATTTATAATATAATAAATAGACAAATCATATTAAATATATAAATATTTAGCTCACTTGACATGAGTATTTTTTTAACAATTAAATAGTTTATTTAATGGTATTCTCAGATTAGTTTAGAATTTATAAGTAGGATACTTCCTAACTACGATCCAACGGGCGAAGCAATTAAACCGGGGCAAACGGGTGATTTATTGCTCGAGTCCTGGACATTCGCATACTACAAACCACTATCCTTTTATTCATGAATGAGATAAAATTAACGGATATGCGTGAAATAGAGTCAAAAGATTATTAATTAAGTTTTTAACTCGACTGTGTCGCTTTTACCCTCGGCTTTCTATTCAAGGACTCTTGAATTATAGGCAATGTTAAACTGATGCCGCTTCCCGCTTGTATACTATTCTTCAGAAATGTATAATATGTGCAAGTGTGTGTATACAAATTCTTCTGACAGCACCAATATTTTCGCGCCTCCCTCGCAGCCTCCGCACGAACGAACGCCTTCCGCCCCCTAAACTGATGGGAGGAAGTCTAAGGGTGGCGCTAACTATGCTTCCGCTTACTAAACTCTACAATGTCTGCTAAAAAGTACTCTTTTTAAGCCTCCATGCACTAATGCTGGATGAAAAGTTTCTCCTCTTTATACTTACGCCGGTTTCTTAAATAACTCAATTTTTAATTTTACACATAAAAATATCCCACTTATTAACTAATGATTTAATTTAAAATTATAACAATTTAATTACTTGATACGATGAATTAACATGTATGTGATGAATTTGTGTGGGTGGAATCGATTTTCATTACGTCGTACCTGCTTTGAAAGGGTGAATTTTATCTCAGCGTCCTCTTGGATAGGGGTTGAAATTTTTCGAGTGTGTATAAAATACAGTGCACATCCGAATGAGGCTGCCGCGATGGTGTGGGGGCTAAATGGGGTGGCAGAGGCAGATCAACCACCCCAGGGGGTAGAGGCCCGCACCAGGCATAATGCCAAACCTACCCCGCGAAGGCGTAATGATTTTTTGGCGATGAATTTATATTTGCGAGGGCGGTAGAGGGGCAGAGGAACAGGGGAGCCCTACCCTCCGCCCCGCTAAAAGGGGGCGCAGGCTCTCATTACCACAGGGCTATGCATTTCTGATCTTTGACGAACAATACAAGAGAGAAAAAAATTCAGTATCGGCCGGGTCGGGGACACAAACAGTCTCTTTGTGAAACTTGCCTTTGATCTTGAACACTCCACATATATTTTAATTTTTGTTTAAAATGCATATATTTGGATTACATTTAATATGATAGGTATATATATTTTTATAATATATAAAGCGAAACACTTTATTATTGTTTTTTTTATATTATAATAATTTATAAAAGAATGTAATAGATATGATAAGGCAAATAAGATGGGTAGTATTCTGACAGGTGTGCAGTTGTATTTGTTGTTGAAGTAAATTCCTATGTCACTAATAAATCTTCGTTAACAGGTAGAAGAGGGATCGTAGCACGTCGTAGCACATCGTAGCATATAGTATTGCCGACCTCCACACCCAATATGCACTTGCCATATAAATCATACATCATATAACACTCATGCACAAAACACTTTCCATATCTAGTGAAAGTAAAACCACCACCACCATCATCTCATACCTGCTAGTTTAATATAAATATATATTTAATAAAGTATCGTTACGAGGAAAATCTCCCGCCTTTTCTGTAAGACGCCACGTGTTTTCACTCTGGAAAATAATTCCCGCGCGATTCGCGAACGCATTTCCGGCAACAAGGCGGGGTACAATGCTGAAAAAAGCAGCGCGGCAACAAGAAGAACAGAGAGGACGGTATCATCTCTCCCTTGCTTACAATTACGAAGTAAAAAATGAAAAAGCGCCAGCCCGACAGTCAAATTTGAAGCCTGGAAATGGGGAAAACGGGGTGTCAGTAGAGGTGGAGGCTGCAGAGGTGTGGGCGGCGGGCCACGAGGGCGGAACACCCCCCGCACGATGGGGGCCACTAATACACCCACATTTTATATTTTAATTGCAATAGGTCGCTGTATGTGTGTGTCGGTATGTAAAAATGTAGAAAGAGACAACTGCAGGGAAGGCGCCCCCACTTCATCCCTGATGAGCAGCAACCAGCCTGAGGAACAGGAGCCACCACTCCTCGCCAGGCCTACCGTTTGTGCATCTTTCTTCGCCGACCAGAGCACACGTGCCATTCTAACATCGTGTTCGGGAACGATTACGCGCATCGACAATTTATTCAAAGTGATACGTTATATAAAAAAAGTGATTGTGTCAACATGTAAAGCGGAATATAATCCAAACTCACTACGTAAGAATCAAGATAGTTTTTTTTTTTCAATCAGTGATTAAAATTGTTTGACCGGTGATTGTAGTAGTGTGAGGGGGGTGGGTGGTGGTTGATCCGCGTCCGGGGGTTGACCCCGCGGAAATTCACGCACTATTTTTTAGTGATTACATCGCGTCGGATGCGTTGCAAATCAGCTCGGCTCATTTGAGGACAAAGTGCGGAGCTGAACGGGCGCGTAGAGTAGTAGCGCGCAGGTTTGATTGCCGCTACGGACCACCCTTTAGCGAGGGGTGGTGGAGGGTGTTCGGTAACAATTATTATATTCAACATACAACATTTTCCTTGCTTACTTTCTGTTCCGGTCTCGTGGTGCGCGCACGCCTCTACTCCGCCATGTCCGACAGGTTTTCCCGCGCAAACACCTTTATCATTATTCACATCAGACATTAAGCTCTTTTTGCATTTTGGGGTTGAATTGTCATTTCATCTCGAGTCAGTGGCTAATTTGAACGCACTCGCGGACGTGCATACTTACTATCGGAGTTGAAGATTAGACGACTCACTTCTAACGGGAGTTTGCAAAGTCTTTTAACATTTCACCGCCGGTTTATTAATTTTAATTTAACATACTATCAACACCTTAATTGCAATATTCTTTAGTTTCAATTCAATTCAAACACTAGTTTTAAAAATATGCATTATTAAATACGTGTTTAGCTTGATTATTTACTTTTTAAAGTGGCATTTTTCGATTGCTAAACTATATTAACAGATTATTTTGTAATTGTAAAGTTCATTTGAAACACCGTGTGCGGGTGATATTCGGCCTCGGTAATTTTTTCGCACGTTCAGTGTACACAGATGTCGTGCAACTACAGGCCGACGCACATCAACATTTTTAACTCACACACAAAACAGACCCGCGAATATTTAAAAAGAACTACACTTGCCTTAACAATCATAACATAGAGTGAAAGTCTCGCTTTTTAATGGACATTAGATTTGCCGATTTTTTTTATCCCTTTTGACACAACACGACAATAGCATTTTCGATATTTCCCTCGGCAGATCCGACAGCGAGATCTACGCTTGAGGCTTCTTCAACTACTGTCGGTGGTCGTAGTTCAGCTGCTTCCACTACATTCGTAACGAGGTTGCTACTCGAGGATGGTGTTGGACATATTCGAGACAAATAGACAAACTGATGATAGTGCAGGATACTGTTAATTCTAGCGAAGACGTCGCCGCCGATGCAAAAAGGTAACATTCATTCAAGTAAATACCACCATTTTGATATCAAAAAAAAAAACAATCGATTCATCCTTGATCCGAGATAAATTATTCAAAGTTTTGTTTCAGTAGGTTCATTGCATTTTGTCCGTTATGTAATTTTTCGTATCAGCATGCACTTGTTTCAACAACAATACAAAAGAATCAATCGAATATAAATATTCGCATTTATCATCTATTTTCATAATTATGTATGTTATATTTACATAAGACTCCATATAGCTACGGCTATATAAATCTCATTTTGGTGTTTCGAAAAGTCAAATATCAGTGCATTTGTTACGTGTTTAAACAGTTTGTATCTCGTAAATTACATGTTCACACAATAAAATGTGTTTTTACAGCTTTTCTCTAAGTCGACAAATAGTCCTTGAAAAGCTCGCACACATTCATATCAATTATATTGTTTCACGTACAAAAATGTATTTCTGTCGAGCTTACGTAAAAATATGGTTCAATCAAACAACTTCGCCGCTGTTTTAAGCTTTTGTCTCGTTTATATAAGTCGCGAATGGAATAAAAATAGCCAGTCGAATAATAAATAGATTGGACAATCGTCCAAACTATTTCTATTGGCGAGTCTTTTGTGTCTACGCGCTACGCTAAATAGACTTACTTTGTGCGCACTCTGGCCGATTATACTTTCATACTGTAACTGCCTTTATGAAATGTACGAATTATAATTTAGCGAGCAATAAAAATGCACAATGACATCATTCTCTGCGCCGTTTTATCTATTTGAACAATTTGTAATCTATTTTCGTTGCGGTATCGTTGACGAATTTCACCTCACATACACGAAAGCATATCGTTGCAAAAATATTACGAGAGTGTGTATCGAATCGTATTAAAGTGTTAGTTAGACACTCGTGTGTGTAATAAATATTGTAGTTTTTTTTTGCATATATGTGAGTGAATTTATACGAGAGTGAATGTGTTCTGATAAAGGATATGGCGGTTACATAGAACGGGCGATATATATATTTTTTACAATGCGCTCGATTAAAATATCTGTTTTTTTTTAAATAAATTTCATACTGCATCTAAAATGTGTCATGAAATATTTGCCTAAAAAACGAATACGCCTTGATCGATTTGAAACATCTGTCATCTGAACAAATACAATAGTTTCATTGAAACTGTTTATTAAATACACGTCTACACGAATTTATATTAATAAAAAAAAACACATTGACTAGAAACCAATTGCATAATTAACGTTTCGAAAATACGAGAGCCGTCCTGAAATTATTATACAAGCGACCGCCAAGTAATTCAATTATAAAATATAAATATATTATCATCTTTCTTTTCTAAGACGTGGACTTTTTCTCTGTTTGCGTTCCAAACAAGGAAGTGTTACATTTTTTCTACGATAAAAAAGAATAATGCATCTATGTCGCACGCCACTTTGTTTATTTTAATATTATTTATATTATTACTCCCCTCTATAAAAATACGAATGTTTCTCTTCCTTTATCTCGCTATGTTGATATTACGTATTGTGTGTATGTGCTTTTTTATATTTATTTTTTATTAAATCAGACCAAACATGTTCTAATTATTATACTATATATGTAAATCCAATTGAGTGTGTTTTTCTATGTACATAACTTATTTATATTACAGATATGTGTTAGTATTTTTTTTAATATTACTGTTATCTATCTGCACTGCACATTTTTATCAAAAAAGACATCTTGTTTCTATCTGTTGTAATAATCATTAAAAAAAAATAACACCGAAAATCAATATGTGCTTAGAGTGAATATTTCAAAAATTACAAACACTTTGATAATATAACATTTAATATTTTACTTGTGGTACACAGATTGATTTCTTGAACGCATGGCCACCATGAAGCCTTATTTATAATGGACAACTATTATGGGAAATTTCAATAAACGGCTAAAAATACATATTATGTAATCAAATTCATTTTTTAAAAAAATCCTAAAATATAATCAACGAGTTTATCATTATAAGACAATAGTCTGATTCATACAAAAATAGCGATTCATCCAATAACATAAAAGTCAATAGTTCCCATTGTTCTATCTGAAAGAATCCACTCGTTATATCCAAATGATAAACATTCCTAATCATGTTTTATATTAAACGTAAGAATTTCAATAAAAAAAAAACATACCAATATGATTCGGTTTTTTTAGAAGACAAGTAAAAGATTTTTTTCCTCGAAAATTTTCCGATGATATGAAGACTACTTTATTTTATTGATTCTGTAGTCTTAATAGGAAATTAATCATTGAGCATAAAGTATCATTAAAAAAAATAGTAGAACACATATTATGTGACTATATCACCAATCACAGCCGTTTATGGTATGTTAGGTTGCCTGTGGACGTGTCTAGAATTTGACATTTACTCTATACACAGAGTTATAGAATACCTTAGTTATCGACAAAGGAACCACAGGTGACTGTCACACTGATTGAGGTGACCATCTTTTTGGAAAATAGTATTTATTTTTTTAAATTAATATTCCCCCCCCCCCCCTTTTTTGGTTGAAATTGCGTGTATTTCGCATAAATAACATTTTGAATCTAATGATTTTTTTAAATTATACCAAACCATTTATTTTATAATAAATAATTATATTATTTCTATATATTTTGTAGCCCTGTAACCGCCAGTGGACGATATAACGATTTGCGGTTTTTGATGGAAGTTTATTCCCCAATTTTATAAAACAATAATAATAAGCAGATATAGACTACTATCTGAATTTGTCATCCATGTTATATAATTAATAATATTTTACAAAACGATTGTGTTGTTGATGAAGAACTTGTGTTTAAAACACCGTGTAATTAAACACCAAATTCCAAAACAAACCATCGTCGATAATCGAACGTTTGTTTAGATATTTTCATCTTATCGATTAGAGTTAGAGTTTTTTTTTTAATTAAACAAATGCATATAATCTTACGTTCAATATAATTACACGTATTGTAAATATATAAAGAAGAAGATAGATAAAGCTAGGCAAATAAACTAAATTCGTAGTTATAATCCTACCGTAGATAATGTTTCGCTTGATATATATTTTTTTTTATTTATAATTTAAACAAAAATAAGAAGAGACCTTCATGCAAAGATTATTTATCATTTAAAAATAAATCAAAACATTTCGCAGAACACAATACGCTACGACAACGGGTGAGCCAATTAGCAATCGCCTGGGTTTCATATCCTGTTCTGTGCATCTATTTATTTTAATTTTAATATTTAACTATTGCAGTTTTTTCATGACTATTATATGTATCATAATTGTTATTCATTTTTTTCTACATATTAAACAACTAGTCCGATTTCGTAGAACTTTCTTTTTTATTCATACCATACGAATTAACTGATAAAGAAAAACTATCAGCCGAGGTCACTGATATGATTAAATAGTCGGTATTCACCTCACAATCCAGGAAATCTGAATTGCCCTCTTTGTTTAAAAAAATCAGGCTTTTTATGTGTTAGTATCTGTTCATTTTTAACGTCTATGCCATACACAATGATGGTCCAGGCAATCAGAATAAACCTGTATTAAGATTATCGATTGCAATTTTATTATTGATCTAATGTTTGTATGAATCTTATAAACTTGAGTCAAGAATTTTAAGTTTGATCGGTTATTACGACTGGGAGATCGGGGATAATATTCTGAATAAACTACGTTAAATATCAGATTGAATGAATAATTTGACTTGACTTGACTTGAATAAAGACTTAAACCAAATTATAAAGTATTTCATCAGTATTGTATTATTTCGAAAATCGTAGAATAAAGCTAACATTTTTTCTAAAAATTTTATATCTAATCATGGGTTCTCGCTCAAGTAAAAAATATTGTTATGGCGACTGGGAGATCGGGAATAATATTAATAAAATCCCGATCGATCGTCTGGATCCAGGTTTACTCTGATCCTGGATTGTAAGGTAAATACTGATTATTAAGTAACAGTTAAGATCACCGACAGACAATGAACACGTTGTTGTGTATAAAAAAAACTTCTCAAAAAGACCCATTCTAAAATAAAAAGCTCCTCGGAGCATAAATAAATATTTTTTTTATATTATTCTTGCGATACCCTACCACCCCCTAAAATATTATCAGTTAAAGTCCACACTGTATATTATATCTATAATTGTTGAACGCGTGTGTATATTATATGTCTGTCTGTACAGTTCCTTCCCTCAACCATCAGTGCATCATAATATTTTATATAATTTTTGTACTACAATTAATACATATCTAAAATCTGAAAACGGGTATTTTAATGATAATAATATTAAATTGATTTCAAAATAATATTAGGGATATTTAATAATCCATAATAAATGACGATTCTCAAAACAACAACAGAAAAGGTTAAACTTCACAAGAATTACTAAAGAAAATATCTGTGAAAAAAATCAGAAATATCAATATCACAATCTACATTTTGGTTTGCATTTGGACTTGGAGTTAAATTTAAACTTGTATAAAATAAAAACCTTGCCTTAAACTTGTATAAAATAAAAAAATAGCCGCCTTGTGGCCCAGTGGTTAGTGTAACGGATTCGTGAGTGAAGACTCCCGGGTTCGATTCACGGCACTGGAGTCACTTGGTAGATCTAGCTTAGCAAACTAGATCTTAAGTACTCATTGCTGTGTGGTGGCCTGGGAAACCATCTCTACTATATTCTCCCGTAAAGGCCAAGGTGGCCTGGCCAACCCCTCATAAAGGAACTCCCGCTAATAGGGAAGGCGTCACGGTATAATAATAAAATAAAAACACATTTTTGTAGTCATATGCATTTGGGGTGAAATCGTCTATAGAATTCGACAAATTCTCTCTCCTATATTTCTAAAAAAATAGGATATATATTTTTTTAAATAAGTGTTTGTCCATATGGAGACATGATGAATGCACACAATGCGATAATTGTAATATGAAAAACACAGTGTTGTCAATAAGGACGTGTTATGCACAATTTGGCAACGTCCGGAGGCTCGATAACCCCAGGGCGTTTGAATAGACAGGCAGATTATTAGTTACGTAATACACATTGCAAGCCTAATATCCTCAAGAAGAAGAAGAAGTGTGCTCCATACTTATCAATGGTTGCCAATGTCAAAGAAAGTAATACCAGATAAACACGTACGCCACGTTTTAGTTGCCCCACCACAACAACGGCTAGTTTCAGATAACATTTCATACACGCGACAAAGCCATGATCACACTGATCACCGTGTCGTTGGATGCACTTGCTGACCACTCGAGGCTAGTTAAATATTATGGACAAATTATATACTATATGAGAATAACTCCAGATTCATGCAATTCATCTCACACTACAATAAGGCTTCACTTGACTTCTCTATAATTTAATAGTATTATATATATATATATACCGTGACGCCTTCCCTATTGACGGGATTCCCTTTTTTATGGGGTTGGCCAGGCCACCTTGAAAATATAGTAGAGATGGTTTCCCAGGCCACCACACAGCAATGAGTACTTAAGATCTAGTTTGCTAAGCTAGATCTACCAAGTGACTCCGGTGCCGTGAATCGAACCCGGGACTCTTCACTCACGAATCCGTTACACTAACCACTGGGCCACAAGACGGCTAGTATTCTAATAGTAATAGTATTATTCATGTCAAATTTAAATAAAACATTCTCAAGTTAGTTATAGGTAAAAATATTTATATACTCTGTACACCTAAGACTATTTCCAAAGATGTATTGTTCAAACTTATGCATAATAAAGAAATGCTTATGCATAATTAAAAAAAAACTTATGCATAATAAAAAAAATTACTCTTTTAAATGTTTGTTTGTAGATCAAATGTCAAACTTTAAACCGTGCATAGACAAACTAACTACAAGCTCTTTAGTTTTGTTACAGTATTATTTCAACCAGCTTAATAGCTCAGGGGATAAGACGTGTAACTACAAATACTGTGGTAGAAATAATGGGTTCAAATCCCACTCAAGTCAAGAATTTTTCAATTGATTTGATCGGTTATTACGACTGGGAGATTGGGAATAATATTAATAAAATCTTGTTCGATCGTCTTGATCCAGGTTTACTCTGATTTCCTGTATTGTAAGGTAAATACTGATTATTAAGTCGGTGACCTGTGTAACTAGTAATAGTTAAGATCACCGACAGACAATTAACACGTTGTTGTGTATAAATACCTCCTCAAAGAAAGCTCCATCAGAGATGTAGGTTCTCTTGTATTCCAGACGACTGTTTTCTCTTAATTATAATAAAAATAAAAAACCCTTTAGCCATATTTGTATGATATACAGGGTGGACTTGAAATAACTGAGAATATTTTAAGGAGTAGTAGGGAATCGCAAATATAACCAAAAAAATCATATTAATTACGTACACACGTAATAGTCACTACTGAGTACTTCACAGAAACATCTGATTCTAAAATGGTGGCCCAAACTCGATTAATATTATTAATTTTTTTTTTAATTCTTCACCCCCTAAAATATTCTCAGCTAAGTCCGTCCTGTATAAAAATAGCATTTTTTATATTCAAAAATCACACTATCATAAAAATGAATAAAAATTATACGTGAATTTCATATAAAGGAATGCTTCCATGAAATAGTTCTACGTAATTTTTTTTTCATAAAACGTTATAAATTAATTCATTATTAAAATTTCACGTTAACAAGTCAACTAATTAAGATTTTTCGCGAGGCAAAATTTATTATTGTCGATAAAGGAGAGAGTCACGATTAAAGTGTGTAATTGATTATGTTTATTTTTCCATTCCAATTATTTCTTAATAATTTATAATAATAAAAGCTTTGTTAATTTTGTTCGAATGATATAATAATTGGTGTTCGCATGACCCATTTCCGAGCAAATATGGCGTATCGTGGCCGACACTCCTAACCCATATAAAACCACTCCACAGTTTCCCAAAACAAATGGAATATTATCCTATTTAGTTATTAAAAATAAGCAATTTCTCCCCGGAGATATTTTGCCGCTTATCATCTATTCGCCACTTTCTTCATAACATTCACGTAGAATATTATCTATTAGACACTTTCAGTCAGAGAGGTCAAGAACTGGAGGTTTTTCAACCCGGCCGTATCTTAATTTTTTTCAACACAAACGCCGCTTAAATAATATTATTATTAAAAATAGACGACGGTTCCCACGATATTTGATAAACTATTCGCGTCTATTAGCACTATCTTAATGTAAACAAGGAAATTATGATGACTGGGTAATGTCCAAATATGATTCAGATATGAACAGGTGAGAAAACATTCGCTCTAAAGTCATTAATTGTATATTCTACTTTCTCCTATCTCGCCGTCACCTTGAACGATGCGTATCTGCATTGTTTTGCGTATTCAAGATACGCATATATGTACATATATTGCGATATTATAAAAAAAGCTGGACAATATTAGCGAAGTTAGCTAGCAACACTAGTATTTATACAAGTGTTCATAGTATGATAAGAACGATACACCGAGTGACCCGTCCTCGTGCAATACTTTCTCCCGTCAGCAATTTTTAGCAAACAAACATTTACATAACTCAAATAATAATGCCATAATGACAATATATTCCTGCATTTTAACAAACAAATAATTTATAACACGATCGCGTTGGAGAAATGTAGAAAGTAGCGAGATAAGCGCCATAAGCAAAGGTCACGGTTAAAACAATTCGATGATATCAAAGGTGAATGTTTAAAAAACATACACAAGCATTCGCCTCGCCTTGTCTTCTCTAAACAAAGTCGCATGATTGATTATTTAAATCACACTCATGATTATAATTTCGATGTACTAATTTTGCAGCGGTGCCTTATCAGTGCGCAGCCAAATTTCGCTATCTCCTCACTTCGCGTATTCACAATAGAGAAACTTGATAAAAATAACTTCAAAACGAACATCGCATTAAAACTATTCGTTCGCAAATGCACGTTGTACATAGACAAAAGCTAGGCAAACCGACGTCCACCTTCTCGTAACGTTTGAATTGTATTTGTTTATTATCCACGCGATACCCTCGGTTATAATTGGTATTGGAATAACCTTGACAGTGAAATCATATCTTCAAACGGAACACGCTGTCCAATTGAAGATCCAACTAACGATAAATAAAAATGCTTGGAAGACCAAAATGTTTATTGCTTCAACCACAAGTTTTCGTTTTAGTGCGACAAGTTCGCATTCGCACAAGTAAACACTAATAAATAATTAAAAAAACTATGAAATATTCTCTATTGAAAATTTACGATGACACATTCTTCAATCGCACCGTCAAAATTAATAACCATAAACTTTGACTCGCAGACGTAAATAAAAATAAATCTGTAAGTACGTAAGCCGTCCCAGTGTTTATTATTCGAAGGCGACTACAGACGACGGTTACTTCTTTGATTCGCCATGTTGTTTGTCATTTCGGCGCTATTGAAAAAGCAAAATGATTCGAGTCTGCTCTTTCATTATCTCCATCGTCTATCATCACAGCTTCGAATGACTGGAATCCGCATTCAGTCTGTAACGGCACCTGTGCGGCGCCGAGGATAATCTAATTCCCTTCAAATAAAATGTTCATTATTTTAGTATTGTCACTCATATGTAGTAGATTTGTAATATTGTTATTGTTGTTCAGTCCAACAGGTCCAGTCATGGCAGACACGCAGCATTTCTGTCTAAGGTGGAACAACTACCAGAGCAGCATCACATCGGCCTTTGAAAACCTCAGGGACGACGAAGATTTCGTTGATGTGACATTAGCCTGCGATGGCAAAAGCCTTAAGGCTCACAGAGTCGTCTTGTCAGCCTGCAGTCCTTACTTCAGGGAACTGCTCAAGGTACTATTACTTTATGATATACTTTTATTACAAATAATTAACAATTTATTTATTTACAGTCCACGCCTTGCAAACATCCAGTCATAGTGTTGCAAGATGTGGCCTTCACAGATCTTCACGCCCTTGTGGAGTTCATCTATCACGGAGAAGTGAATGTACATCAACGCTCCCTGAACAGTTTCCTGAAAACAGCCGAAGTTCTTCGAGTATCTGGCCTCACTCAACATGATGATACCCGAGGGGTAATTTATATTACATTTAAATCATGTTTATTTATTATTAATTCTTGATTTCTGTTTATTTAGCAATTAGCTCAGGTGCAAAGTATGGCGGCACGTGCTGCTGCTGCTGCGGTGACTGCCGTAACTCCTCCGCCTCCACCCCAAATGCCAGCTCATACACCCTCTTACTGCGAGAAGCTGGAAGAAGCCCTCTTGGCCCAGGGCCCTCCGCCCACAGTCCATCAACTATTGAGAAGAGGCGGCCATAGAAGACTGTCTCGTTCTTCGGACAACAGTCCCGATCCCAATAAACGCAGTCGGCATGACAACAACAATACGGAACCGTTGCCTCATGACTTCTCTACCAAGCATCATCACGCACGCCTCAACCATACACCGCCCAATAACAACAACAACAACAACAATAACAGCAACAACAATAATAACGGCAATGGCATATCCAACTCTAGTGGAAGTCCTTCTCCGCGACTGGCCGATGATGTGAAGAACGAGCCTCTAGAACTTCTGTGTGGAGCAGCTGCAGACTTGGACCGCAGCGATGAATCTCCACCGCCTTCTCTACACAGACCGCATGTAAGAGTCAAAAATGTAATTATGAAGTCATTTTTATAAAATTATCAATGAAATGCATTTTTTTTAAATATACTAATCAACGGCTAAATATAGTTTAATTAATTAAAATTGTTTTGTTATTTTCAATAGTTGGGACCACCATCCCGTGGATCTTCAGCTGATGCAGATGAGCGCACACCACCACCATTGCAGCATCCCCCACAATCAGCTTTCCTCTCCCCGACAGATCACAAGCTCTCGTTCCCACAATCTGGATCGTTTTTCGGAATGGCAGGACTCTCTGATCATTCATTAGCAAGTCAGTATTTTTATTTTCAAAAATTATATATATATATATATATAAATATATAAGATGCGTGGCTACAAACACTGTGGTCATGGGTTCTAATCCCACCCAAGGCAAATTTTTTTAATTGATTTGATCGGTTATTACGACTGGGAGATCGGGAATAATATTAAAAAATCCCGATCGATCGTCTTGATCCAGGTTTACTCTGATTTCCTGGATTGTAAGGTAAATACTGAGGCGATTATTATTAAGTCGGGCAGAGCCGCTCTGTCGGTGACCTGTGTAACTAGTAATAGTTAAGATCACCGACAAACAATTAACACGTTGTTGTGTCTAAAAAAACCCTCTCAAAAAAAGCTCCATCAAAGATGTAGGTTCTCTGGTATTCCATACGACTGTTTTCTCTTAATAATAATTAAAAATTTTTTTTAAAAAAACTAGAAGAAACAAGAATTTTTTAAATGAATTTTATTGAATTAGTATTGTCAATATTCATTGTTTTGTTTATCAATTTAAACAAATTAATTCTGTATTTTAATGTAAAACATATATTATTCATCAAACTTCACTTTTCTAAAAGCATATTTGTTGTTCAGGTCTTGGCAGTCCAGCTCTTACTCCGGATGGTTTGGCAGGAACATCTCAAGGTGAGTAATATAAAAATAATCTATGCTCTCTCTATCTCTCCATATCCATATATATATTATTATATAAGATATATATGATTCTAATTTCTACTAGGACACATACATAGCGTCTCATACCATCATGTCACGCAAAGTCCTTTTCATGCAACCACTTGTTACAACCGTTGTATCTTGAAGATATATTTGCTTTCCAAACAAGCATCTCAAAACACATTCTGATTATATAAGTATTTGATAGTTTATTTTGCAAATAATGAAATTCCAAGATACACCGGAGCCAACAATGACAATATGTGCATGCTTCGCATTTTGTTTTCTGTGATACTACTACTGCCTTTGTAATATTTCACATTTCCACATCTGATTTTCACTGTCTGTTTTCACTGTGACCTGTAAATATTGTAGAAGTTGACATATAATTAACCTTATGTAAAATATTATACTATAAACAATTATTATTATCTAATGCAAGTGTATGGTGATTGAGACTAACAATGTTATTTTTTATTTATTTTGCATGCTCTAGATCATTTATTATCTTGTGGCTTTATTTATTCATTACTTTTGTTTTTGCTTTAACCATTTTATTTAAAAAATAAAAAAAATCATATGAGTTTTAAAACCTGATCAACTCTAACGTTGAGTAAGTCATCGATCAAACAAAAGTGATGAAGTTTCATAAGTGTTGTTGCATTACATTCAATCATTATTGAATAAACTTTTAAAATGTTAAGAATGATGATGTACAATAACATCATTGCAAAAATCAACTCAGTTTGACAGATTCCTGTCTTAATTTTATCCAAAGTACTTTTCAAAGAAATCCTCTATTCTCATTACACTCCTGATTTCATTATATATCATTTATTATTGAAAACTTTTTAATTTCTATTACTCTTTTCATACTTAACATATTATTTCAATTAACAATTTCGCCTCTTATTTCAAATTACACATTTATTTTATGATTTGTTGCACCAAAAGTTTATCGAATTTTGTGTTTTTTGACATTCAAATTTCTTTACCTTATTTACCTCAGGACTAAAAAAAGCTATTTAAAATATAAATTGGCCATACTTGCCGACTATCAATCAAACATATTTTTAGGAAAAGCAAACCCAAAATTATTTTATACTCTTTCTTTCTGGAATTATTTCAAACAAAATGGATAATGTTTTTTATTTTGTATCATATTTCAATTGTAAACTCAAAAGTTATTCTGTGTGTATAAATTACATTTAAGCTGTCATTTTTATTGTACATAACATAGAATTAAAGGTGTCGGTGAGAACATACTGTTAAAGAACATAATTAATATAGATGTATAAATTATAGTTTAACATAAAAATTGGCTAGCATGATAACAACCTAATAATAATAATAATAATAATAAATATATTCTTTGTAATAAATAATTCATGCTGAATTAAATGGATAAATAGTAACAAATAAGCAATATGGGGTTTATTAATGAGCTATCTATTGCTAGATTGGAATAGGTTGACAGGCGGAGCAGGGGGTGACGGTGCTTTATTAAGTAAAAATAAATAAAATAAAACAGTCTATGTGGCACAGACAGCAAAAGCGAAGAAATTATGAAAGTGAAAGGAATCTTCAAATTAAAAGGAATCTGTGCAAACAGAGGCGGATTGGTTTGAACAAGTTTGCTTGACAAAATTGTTCTTAAAAGAAAACAAACACTTTTGAATATGTTTAAGGAGAAGAATTGAAAAATTCATAATTAACTTGTGAAGAAAGTTCAATCCGCGCCTGTTTTCATGACATGGACATGATATACGTTGTTATTTCGTCTGCCAGGTGGTGCTCCGCCGGACGAGTACAGATGTGAGCCCTGCAACAAGAGTTTGTCCTCATTAACTCGGCTCAAAAGACACATCCAGAACGTTCACATGCGACCTTCTCGTGAGCCCGTGTGCAATATCTGTCGCAGGGTATACTCCAGCCTCAACAGCCTGAGGAACCACAAGAGTATATACCATCGAAAACAGCCAGCTCCGCCTCCGCCACCCCCTGCTGCTGCACCATTTTTCCCCATCAATTAATACCGCGATATAAAATCAGCCTAACAGACACCTTAGCATTTATAATAATTATACCTAACATCCAAACAATTTGAATACTACAATTCAATAAAACCACCTGCTTGCACATTACCAAGCTATCCATGTGTCACATAGACCATTCAATGTTTAAATTCACTTTTTTGAGATCGGCCTTTCAATCCTAAAACTATCAATCCTCACCGATTATTTGAATATCTTAAAAGTAGATACTAGTAATGATCCTTAAAATGACTCAACATACCATGTTTTAGAAACCGAACAGAAAAATGTTTCACATGTTACAAATTACATATACACATTTCATGGAAACGTGCCTTTTGTTATTTAGTCCATATTGTACTGAAGATGAATGTATGATTCATTATTTGTGACTAGATTCAATATTTATTTTTAAAGAGAGGTAAAAATGTCATCAAACATGAATCCACATTATGTCTCTGTAACAATCACAATGCATGTTCATTCAAGTTTGATTTAATTATTTAGTTCCTGCTTTTGAATGTATATACATCTTATTATCTCTAATATATAATAATATGTATATATATATTTGGGCATATGTATATACATATCCATAAATTCATGGTGTGCTTATTACAAACTGTATGTTTTTTGTAAATTGTTATAAACCTTGTAACCATTGTCGATAATACTTCGGAACCAATTGGGACATGATAAGACCACGCTGCGTACATGCAAAAACCGACCACAAAATACGCATTAGTTCATTGTCTAGTGAAAGTTTTCAAAATTTTTTAAATTAAAAGCAATGAGGAAATTATCTTTTGAAATTTTCAATACCCTCCCAGGATTTTATATTTTGTTGTTTGAGTTGGCAAACACTGTGCCAATTGGTTCCGTTTTTTTGGGACCTGTTGGAATTTATTCATCATCGCTTCATTATAATAAAAGCTGTACCGAGTCACTTGAATGTTCAGTGGTTAAGGCAGCACGCCCAAGCATTACTCCAATATTTATCTGGTGTTGGCATATCATTGCTAGTTTGAATTGTTTTATTATTTTGTTTTTTTTCTAATTGTTTTGCTAAAGGATATAGTTTTTTTTATTATTTACCTGGGATGTGGATGAAATAGGAAAACTCAAGTAATTTTCTCACAAAGTTAATTCACAGACAAATGCGAATACATATACATATATTGCAAATATAATCAAAATTACTCTCACACCAAAATGATGAAGTTTTCACATTCATTTAATTGATCATAATTAATTAGTTCATATAATTGTGTTGAATGTAAAGAAATCATTTTGATGTGATTGTAATACTCTTTTTGAATGAAGCGTATGAAAATAAACTAATGCGTAGTTTTGTGGTTGGGTCCCCAGTGAGTCCGCTGGGCTCTGGTCACCGCTGTGAGGTATGCGGCAAGTTGCTGTCCACCCGACTAACACTGAAGAGGCACACCGAGCAACAGCACCTGCAGCCGCTACACTCGGCCAGGTGCTCACTGTGTCACAAGGTCTTCCGCACACTCAACTCTCTCAACAACCACAAGAGCATCTATCACAGGCGGCAGAAAGGTCAGCTAGTTAATACAAATAGCAGTGGAGTCACTACACCGCCAGATATTAAAATGCCGCCTCCTGCTCATCACTTAGACAATGTCTTTTTCAAATTCAAAGACCAATACAATGTCTAAAAATCTAATCTACCTTCAATTGCCATTCATATACCCAATATGAACACACGTCCCATATTAAAAAAAAAAAAGTTAAATAATTTTTTTTAAAGGCAACAGTATCTTTTGTCTAAATTTATATTTGATTTTTCTGCTGAAAACATAGAATCTACTGTAACAATTTTATCTTATTACAGGCAGGTGTGAAATCACACAAAATAACTATCAAAGGCATCTTTAGTCCAAATTAATTTTATTAGAGATTTTTAATTTTAATGTGAAAATGCAGTGTCTAAGTGAGGGTTGGTCCTCTGTGATTGATAACTGGTGGTGCTAAAGTGGTCTTGAAACACTCAGTTTGATGGTTTCAAATAAATCCAGAATGAATGGAATTAAAAATTATTTTAAAATATTATATTATATTTAAATGAATAAACCTCCGACAAATCTTTATGAGTCCTGCAGAAGCAAGCAAATCCCTAAATTCTTGCCACAATATTATGAAAAGGAGGTTAATTTTGAACTTGTACATGCCAAATAGAATCTTTTTTGATATAACTTGTCAGATTCCCTATTTTAATTGACTTTTGTCATTGAATATATCATGAAAAAAAATGTATTTGTCGGTGAACGATAAAATGTTACTCTTAGTAGGTTAATGTTTACTTTTTATTTCAAAAATATTTATTTTAAATAATTGAACTAAACATGCAAACATTGGTATGAAATGCCAATTCAAAAATAAAAGCTTTATTCATCGAATGAGATACTATTGGAAACTAATTTCTATGAAAAAACATTATTTTATAAAGATATTTTTATATCTAAATTTTGGAATTATAGTTTAGTATAAAATATATATAAATTACTTTTTCGATGATAAATATACGATGGACTTTTTGCTTAAGCATTTTGTACTGTTAAAAATTAAAGTTCATTATATGAAAAATATTGACCGCCTAAAATTTTGATATTCGATAGTATATCTAAAAACTGATCTCCCATTTATGGCTTTAAATTAGATTTCTCGAATTATTTTAATGAAAAATGCTGTTGACCTTGCATAACTTCAATTCGGAATAGCAATTGTATTCCAAAAATACCTTTCAAAAATCAAAAACATTTTTAAACACTATTTTCAAAGTTCGAAGTACAATTCCTATAAATAGATGTAACAATGTATGTTTTTTTTTACTTTACAATTAAACTTCACAATTTATAAGTTAATAATATAATAGAAACTAAGACAAGCTTTTCAATTGGTGTTGGGGAATATCCTCAAAGGAATACATTCCGCCGAAAGTAATTTCATGCTTAGAGTAAACTCTTACATAGAATAGGTTGTTAACAATATGAAAATGTTTTATTAAGGAACACTTTTAACTTTGATAAGGGTTTTGGGAAAACTATGTTGTTAATTAGTTAAGCCGCTTTTCTTTTGTTATATTAATTGAATTTAAATACTCTTTAAGACTGTTTCTGTGACCTGTTTTTTTATCTTTTTGTATATTTTTATATGAAATTGTTTATAAAATGTGTCTAATATATTAAAAGAGAGAAAAATCTTCATTATATTCTTGTTCTACGGCTCTTGATTGTTGGCTTTGTTTTATTGATGGTTGAAATTTTAAAACATTTTTGGATCTTAATTTATTCTTTTTTTTATTCCTATGCTATTGTTTTTTTTACAAATTAATTTAAATTATTATGATTACTAAAATCGACTTTATGTGCATGCTATTTATTATTTTTGTTACAAATCATTATTCTTGATAAGCATATTATTATAAAAGTACTATATTTATTTAGTTTTATGCTTATGATGATACATTGTGTGTTCAAAAATACTTTGTTATCGGTTTTTTTAAAGAGGCTATTTATAAATATATTAACAAAAGTTTTTTTATATATATTTTGAAGTTTTTGATTATGACATTGTATAATTTTAAATTTACAAAGGGTCACTGCAAACTATAATTTGTGCGTTGGAGATTTTGGCTTGATATAATTATTCTATGATTTATTTTATAATAATTTTTTGATGAACATTAGATAAAATATGCTTAATAATCAAATATCCATATCTAAAGAATATGTACACAAAATACTATAGTTAAACAATCCACATCTACATAATGTTTTTTTATAGCAGTGTATTAGCTATGTGTAATAAATAATAAACCTGATATTAAGTTCTCTATACTACAGATAAATAAAGTTAATTTTTCATAATACATAGATATTAGCATACTTTACTTGTCGACAAATAGATCCATTTCTTTGAAAAGTACATATTATATCATATACATACAGTAAGTAAAAAAAAAAAACCTTAAGAAAAATCATTATTACAGTGAAATTGTTTGTTTTGCATTGCGACATGTTGAAAAATTTGAAACTAAATTACTATTGTTTTATTAGTTCATCGAAATATGATTTAAAGACTTAAAACATTTAATGGACTGATATGAAAATTAATTATTTAGAAAAATATTTATGTTTTAGTTAGAATAAAATACTTGCTATTATCTGATATTAATAAATACATCTATATATTATATGCAAGATATATTGATTATAAAAATAAAATGGTTTCAACATCAAAAGACTACTCATTTGAATTATTTTAGTTCGGGTTCAATGTTGTATTGTTGTAATATTGTTAAATGTACATGTGATGGTGTTTCCGCTCCAAAATAAGGTAAAGTTTTTGAAAGAGTCTTTTGAAGATTAATTGCCCTCTGCAAAATTTATATTGTGTTTAATTTATGACTTTATTTTTGTGAATTGTGCAGCATGATTAATTGAGCTTCTATTATCTTAATAATATTTTAACACATGATTGATATTGAAACAAGAGAAAGCATGCAGTTTGTCTTATTATCTTATTATTATTATAAGTAATATCTGTGTATGTTTGACATTAATTAATGATATATTGCTCACTAAATACTGAGATCGTTATTTATTATTAGATATTTTTCCCTCTTTATGATAAGTCATATTCTTATTTGTGTTTTTTTATATTTATTATTTGACTCCTGGATTATCTACTTTTAATTTTTAGTCCTGGGTGTAAATTAGATTTCATAGTGCTAAGTCAAATTGCATTATGGTCAAAACTATTCATTGCTTATTGGTATATAAACTTCTCGTGCCATTTCATAATCCTTTTCTAGTCATCTTCGCTGCTTCTCCATTTAATCATTCAAGTAGTTACCACAAAACACACACAATTACTCACATCGTCAAACAGCGGTTTGTTGAAAATTCTTTTTCATTTCCGACTAATCAACAATTGATATTGAAATATTTTGCAGTTAAATGTAAATACACATTATTTCAGAAATCCATAAATACAAGCCAATAGTGAAACATTTTGAGGAATGATAATTCTAATACATTGTTATCATTTCACATATTTGGCTTCTAAATATGGACTGTCGAAGAAACTTTTGAAGTTGTTCACATTACAGAATAGAAATCTTGATTCAATTCCAAGTCATTCTTTAAATCAATCCATTCAAATGTTTCTTCATTAATGCTAAAATACAGTCCCTAATTATTTGGGCTCTTCTTCAAACATAGTATTTAATTTATATTAATTATTATTTTATAAATAAGAATCAAGTGAAACATGTGTGTGACGTTAGGGCATTGTTGGGGGTTTTCCCCTTATCTTATTGCAGGCAAAAGAGAATTTATCTGCAAGATGTGTGCTAAAAGGCTGTGTTCCAAGGCATCCCTCAAGAGACATATAGCTGATAAGCATTCTGTGAGGCAAGAGGAGTATAGATGTGCAATCTGCGAAAGGGTCTACTGTTCCAGGAATTCCCTCATGACACATATCTATACATACCACAAATCCAGGCCCGGGGAGTTGGACATCAAGTTTTTTCAGTGATTACTACGACACAAACGACAAAAACAGAAAGCTGGGCCAATAACATCTAGGCGCCATCAATTATACCAATATCAAAGGTTAGAAACGTTTTTTATTTAGGAAAAAATATCTCAAATTCTTTCTGACAATGAAAATATGTACATTCTGTTTTACTTACCAATTCACCTTTTGAATATAAATACCTACTGATATAAATTGTGAAAATCTCTTTGAAGTTTGATCAGTCTTTGTACGTGAAAAAGAAGAATTTACACTTTAAACTATGTTTTAAATAACAACACTCAGGACTCCATTAATTTATTTTCATTTAAATTTTATTTTTGCCATTGCTTTCATTGATTATCATTACAAATTTTTATTTTGACCTTCCTGAAAGCACTTCCAAACTCCATTTATAATAAAAGGTACATTTTTTTTTAAGAATATTTTGATCGGCAGATTTCATCTATTGAAAAGTTACATTCTTTGTGCTTTTCCATCCCTAGTTCCTCCCACATAAATTATTGTTGAATGTTGCTTGTCGCATGCTTCTTTCATTTGTAAACATGTCACTGTCGTTCCCTCTACGTGAAAGTGCTGGTTGTGTAGTTTACTATGACATTATTTTATATCATATCGGCTTAATGTCTAGTTATTGTTAAATGTCACTTTGATATTTTCTAAGTATCGTATTATCTTGTGATGAATTGAATTAATGATGAACTTTTCTTTTTAATTTCAGCCATAACAAACCATTCATAAAATATTGTTTGAAATGAAATCTATAACAAATATATGATTACAGGTGGCCTCCGTATGCCTCCACCTACATCAGGGGGTATCAATGAGCCTCAAGAGTGCCCTTATTGTAGGCGCACCTTTTCCTGCTACTACTCCCTCAAACGCCATTTCCAAGATAAACATGAACAGTCCGATACTCTATATGTTTGCGAGTTCTGTCACCGAAGATATAGAACTAAAAACTCATTGACCACACACAAGAGTCTTCAACACCGGGGATCCAGTGGAATGCTAAAGCGACTTCTGAAGACCTCAGCCTTGCAGAGTGCGCTGGGTCCGCCCCCTCACCATCTGTTTGACTTGACAGCCGTGGATCCTGCTTCTCAGCCTCCTCCCGGGATTCAATGACTACCGCTCACCTAACGCCGCTTGATAAGAGCGGACAACTGGATCGCTCCGTACCACCATTGAATCTTTGATAATATATTAAGTTTTCTACATATTGCTCAGATATACATATATTATTTCATATACACAGTTAACATATTTCGTTTTGGTTTCTGTTTTATCCAATGTTAATGATGTAAGCGAAATAATTGATTGACAAATAAAAGTATGAGACAAAGCCTACAAACCTACTGCCGATGAAACTTATCACTGCACATGGTTTTTCCTATCGCATTAGAAGCAGTATTGTAAAATCTGTATGAATAGTTAATAAAAAAAAATAATAACATTTAAATCTACAACTTGTGTGCATACATATTGTAAAATCATTTGAAACTGAATAGTACAAAATAGAGAACTTATGATTAAAATTACACAATATCTATTTTTGCTAGGCTCATAGTCATTTACAAAAAATTGTCATGAATCCAAAATCTACCTCTGTTTAAATGCTTTATAAGAAACAAAGTATTTGAAGCTAAGATAGCTTATATCAACCTGTTCAATGGTATTTTTTTAATTAAAAATATACTGAATATTTTCCTCTGTTATATTATATTATACACTGAAGTATTTTTATCACAACAAAGTTATAGCAATTGACATATCTAAAAAATAACTTTTGAAAGATAAATAGTCCTTTATACAACAGAACTTATATCAATACAAAGATCATTTAAAAGTTATAAACTCAATATAATATACAAGTGTATATTTAACTGTTCATTATTATACTTATAATATCATTTTGGAATAAAAACAAAAATATGTATCATTAAATATTTAGTAATAATTGGCAGATCATTTAATGTCTAATATCATTCGAATGCATAAAGTTTTATCATTCTAGGCTAGTTTTCCATTCTACTTGGATAATGGTGACTCGACGAGTCGCTCTGCAAATGAGAATTTGCCAAAAACTATAAAATATAATTAACTAAATGTTAAATGTTCTGTGATGTGATCATTTGAGGGAGTATACGCTAGCTGTAGCAAATATAGTTTACATTTTCGAAATGGGAGGCCAACATTTATTGAATGTAAGAAAAACCAGCTTTCGCGTATTTATCGTGACCAATTTGAACCTCACTAAATGTATTGTGTATAGGATAAGGTTTAATTGTAAATTATTGTACGTATACATGTATGTATATTAATATTTATATAATATTACGCTATACATATGTGTGTATAAATTATAAAATTGTAAAACTGTATGTAATTAATTGAAAATATCGACCAAAATTCTTTACAAACTTCAACAAATTCACATTTTTCTCTGTAAACTTATTTACCTTGAGAATTGGATTTTGGAATGTGCCAAATAATGCATATTTTCCAGTATTTAATGTGTCAAAATTCGACTCCCATATTGAAGATGATGATTATGTATTTTGTTGTTGATTTTAAAAAGGGGTTTTTCGAAAATTTAAAACATATCTTTCCAGGGTTTTTAGTAAACGCTAAATTTAGTACTTTTCTGTAAATAATATCTCGCTGTTATATAATACATATATATATATACAATTGAAAAAGTATATTAAATTGGAATAACGTGCCAACGTTTATAAATATATCAACTAAATATATATTGAAATAATTTTAGGCTAAAATATATCCTTCCTTCTTTCTTACACTGGAAAATTGAGATCGTTATCCAAATACTTTTATTTAGAAATTAAAAGACAGACTTAATGAATGCTCAAAATAAAGAGTACTTTGAGTACGATCTTGTATTAATTTGATGAGCTTGCAGTCCGGGAAGCGTAACAACTGCACAACCAACTGAAAATCAAGAAATTCAATGTAACACTTTTGTCACTCTACAAATGTACGTTCATTTGTTATGATCTTTAGAAAAAAATGTGCATCGGACTGATGCACTTGATTTTAGTCCTTATTAATTGTAAATTAAGTAATATATTATATAAATGTATATTCCAATACTTGTAATTTAATATTTGGAAGTCTTTTGAGTTTCAAATCTTAGTGATGGTGAAGATTTACTATCAAATCCAAACATTTCATCAACATATTATTCTTTTTATTATCATATCGTTTTCTGAAATCGGAAAATGTGCTGTGAAAATTTTGATTAGGATCGAAAAAATTTTGGAATGTGTATTTTTTTAAATTGAATTTAACTGAATTTAGATAATGTATTTAATTTTTTGTGCTCATTTCTTTTTGTTTTGTGTTTTTTTTTTAGAAAAATATTGTTACATATTTTCCATTTTATTATTCAAAATTTCGTGATTTAGTGATAGTTAAACAAAGCCAAAGAAAATTTATTGTTCTTCTATTCAATCAAAAATGAAATCCGTGTATGCAAAATCATTTCACGTTTATTAGTTTTCTTTGTACTTTTAATTTCTAAAGTAAACTTGTGCCATACACAAAGTTCTATACATAAAAAGAAGCCGTCAAGCTTACGGACGTTGGATATCAAATTTTCGGCAAGTGTTATCATTAATTAAGTTTTGCAACTCTTAAAGAGATATTTAGCATAGCTACCTATTTGGAGCAGTATTAATGAATTTATTACTTATTAAATAACTTATTGTATATTCGATTATCTGATATAACATATCTCTTGAATTGAAATGTTTTTTTGTTGGGATAATCTATTGTATTGCCAAATGAATTGATCGCTTAATTAATTTTTCATACTTGGTTCTGTACATTTCTCTCTCTCTCTATTTTAGCTATGCTCCTTATTAACTTATGTTTAAATAGTTCTAAGTTTTTTTTCACATTCTCTGTACTTTTATTTTTTGGGCATATTTTAATCCTACGTTATATTAATATTATAATTATTTTTTGGTATACAAACTTTAGTTATACCAATAATGGAGATTTGAGACTTCAGCAATGTATTTGACAGAACTTCAGGCAGTCAATAACTCCTGTGCTGTCCGTTCTTTGTTTTATATTTTATGGAAAATGAAATGGTTTCGAACCAACTTAAATTATTACTTATATCTAAATTTTTAATCAAAATTAGGTTAATTTTCTTTTTTTTATTAATTTCTTATCACACATTTAATGAAATGTTTTAAGTAAGTGATTTTTTTTTTCTTTATGAAAGCTAACATAGAGTTTAAGTTTTGTTATCCATTATTTTAAGCAAATCAAATTGAATGAAGCGTCATTGATTTTTGATTTTAGTGCAATTTGGCATTTATGTTTTTAAAATGTCTACATTGATTTGTTACTGACTTGATTCAATGATAAATATACCATTTAAGGCAGCTTATTTTTAACAATGATCTGTTTTCGGTTGATTCTTTCGATTGAACGATAATATAAATTCAAAGCTCCCCTCTTGAAAATGTACATATTAAAATAGATTATAAGTGGTATTGTTGATCATATAGATTGCATTTCTCTCATTTACTTTGCACAAAAAGTGTAAATAAATAGTTTGTAACAATATAACGAGATGCCTTCAAACAGTACAAGAATTCAGCATATAAATGGAGAAAAATTAGGAGACGCCTTCATTCATCGAGTTCATTAAATCGTAATAATGTTAAATAATGCCGTTTTACATAAATAGTAATAATTATTGAACAGTAATTAACGTAATGTTTAACTACCTGACCTCATTTACCGCAGTACCTCATTTTCTAAGAATCACAATAGTTTTTAACAATTTTACACATACACTACAAATTATTCATACAAATGCAAATATATTTTTTCCTATACCTTCCATGTTAAAATGCAATAGTCAATGTTATTCCGTGTAGCATATTTATCCATACAACCAATAGTTATACAGTTATTAATGTTTTTACTTAGAGAATGAAACCACTGAAGAGTATTAAAACAACTGTAATAGTTACATTTTATTATTGATTTAATAATAACAATTATATGTTTTAAACAAAGTATCAATGTTTAATTTGTAATTTAGGTTAAAGCCCTCGATTAAAAAAAAAGTTTTATTTTCACAGGATTGGTTGAAAATACAAGCACTTATTATTAAGTATTGAAAATAATCTTTATTTTTAATGTTCATTATTTATGTAAAAGTATGTTAACATTTATCTCTATTTTCACATGTTATGGCATGTTAAATAATTTAAGTTAACACAATTATTAATCATCCAGTGCTTTGATTGCTTTCAATTCTATGAAATGTTTGTAAACATTGTCAAGTAACTAATGGTAAAATCACAACATTTGGCGAGAGATATGATATGATGATTATAAATATGAATGTTTTCTGGGTGTCTATTAACAAGTTGATGTCAATTTTAACCATAAGTGAAATGGGAGTGTTGTGATTTTAGTTTTGTAACATGCTAAAAGAAAAGCTGAAGGGTGTTTCAATTTTATATTGTTTGTATTTGTTCACTACAAAAACTTGATCACTCTTATGAAAGCATTGTTGGTGTAATTAAAAACTCAAGATGATTCCATTCAAAACTCTCTCCGTGTTTTATTTTTTGCCACTTTTCACAATATTGATGCAGTTATTGACAAAATATAATTTATTAATTATACATTAATATACAAACCTATGAAAATATTGATATATTATGTACCTATTTTTAAACAAAATTCTAGTACATGATATTCTGAATCATATACAAATAAAACATAATATACAATGAAGTTATATAATTAATTGAGTACATGATATTGAAGCCGAATTCAAGGAAAAGGCTTTAAATTATAAAGTTTTTGATATTGAAGCCAAATTCAAGGAAGAAGCTTTGAAGTATAAAGTTTTTGTGTACATAAAACATTGGGTATTATAGAAAATAGACTTTTTCTTTTAAATAAATAAGAGCTTGACGCTAGATATTACTTTGAATTAAAGAATAATTTCATTGCTATTAAACTTAAAGAATGGGAAGGGTTATATAGCTATTATAAAAATACTTTTAAAAACAAGTTGACCAAAGTATTATATAGTAGGTTATAAAAATACTTTTAAAAACAAGTTGACCAAAAGTAAATTACAGATTCAAATCCGCATTTCATAACCTATCCAAATTATCATATTACTGCACTTGTAAACTTTCTATTAATTAGAGCGATGTGCTAAGAATAAAATAATAAAAACAGAATACATGCTAAATGCTGTTTTTAGTTAGTATCATATGCTTATAATAATTTTAAATCAGTTTTTCTGGTTTTCACTAGTATCTATAAATGCACTTGTTTGTTAGCAATAGCAACATTAAATGATTTGACAGCACGTGTAGTTTGACGTTTCGCCGCTGTCACTAGAAACTTTCAAAATATCTGTGTGAAATGGACGCATACGATATTTTTAAGAAACTTTCTAAAGGTTTGACGTTTAAAAATAAACAACTGCATCGAAATCCTCTATCAGCAATAACGGTATGTCATCAATATGCACTTAATACTTAATGATTGTATTATTTCTTAATTGGTATCGATATAATTTAGGAAAAAAATGTAAAAATCAAAGACGAGCCCGTCGATGACACAGAGCACGAAAATTTATTAGAAGAACCACTAAACGAGAATTTAACTACAACAGACGACGTTTATGAGATGAATTTGACTAGTGATTTGATCGTAAATAAAGATGGTGTTAAAAAAATTAATAAAAAGAAAAAGAAAGTTAAAAAAATTACAGAAAAAAAGTTGACTGCCATTGAATTGGAAGAGGTATTTAAATTTTCAATTTTAACTTCTTACATATTTTAAATTTTTATTTGTTTTTAAGGCCAAAAAATATCGTAGCGAGCTAGGAATTAAAGTAGCTGGTGCTGATCCCGCCAAACCTTTGAAAGACTTTTTCTCTTTGGTTGACGATTACAATATCCCAAACTCTTTGGTTGAAAATTTAATTCAATGTGGCTACATGGAGCCAACTCCTATTCAAAGACAAGCCATTCCTTGTATGTTAGAGGTAATATAAATAAAATAACATCTTTCATCGTACAGACTTATATTTAACTTAAAATTTTTAGGATCGACAAATACTAGCTTGTGCACCGACTGGTTCTGGTAAAACTGCCGCTTTTGTTTTGCCAGTAATAAACGCCCTAAAAGCTCCTCAAAAAGGCATACGTGGATTAATACTTTGTCCAACACGAGAATTAGCAAAGCAAACATATAGAGAAGCTCTTAGATTAAGTGCCGGAACAAATTTATCCATAAATTTCGTACCGAAAATAAGTCCAGATAAATTAGATAGCAAAATGAAAATACTTCGAAAAACAGGTAAACAAATATGAATAACTTTTAGTGTACACAAATACAAACATATTATTTTTACAGATCTTTTAATCAGCACTCCAAACAGACTTTGCTTCCTTTTGGCTCATGAATCGGTCAATCTTAATTTGGAATCGTATGTATTTCTATACGATTAATTACGTTAAATGTTATAATAAATTTCGTAATTTTTTAAGGGTACAATGGTTGATTGTTGACGAGGCGGATAAACTTTTTGAAGGCTCAGAAAAAAATGAGTCTGATTTCCGACCTCAGCTTGAAAAAATTATGAAAGCTTGCAGTACACAAACTAAGCTTTCCTTATTCAGTGCCACCCAAACACCCATATTAGTCGACTGGTGTCGGAGAAATATCGATCAATTATTATGTATTACAGTTGGACAAAGGTAAATGATATTCAAATATTAATGACTTATCCATTTTCTATGATAATATTATTTAATATCATTTAAATGCTTATAATAGTTATGAAATACAGTCTAATATAATTTGTAATGTTCAGAAATGCTGCAACTGAATTAGTAGAACAGGAATTACAATTTGTTGGTAGTGAATCTGGTAAATTAGTGGCTTTCCGTCAATTGATTCAAAAAGGACTGAAACCACCAGTTTTAGGTAGAGTATTGGAATTATTCAGTAATTTCACCGAATATTACAGCTTTGTTTTTTTTTCAGTTTTTGTTCAAAGTAAAGACAGAGCAAAACAGCTATTTAAAGAACTTCTTTACGATGGTATCAATGTTGATGTAATACATGCGGACAGAACACAGTTACAAGTAAATTAATCTAAAATATTAGCATCTACTGTGATACATGATTTTTCATTGATTATTTTAGAGAGATAATGTAGTGAAGAGCTTCAGAATGGGCAAAATATGGGTTTTGATTTGCACTGAATTGATGGGCAGAGGTATTGATTTTAGAGGTGTAAATTTAGTAATCAATTATGACTTCCCACCGAGTTCCATATCATATGTACACAGGTTGCATCTTATTCATATAATATGTATTTTGATTGACTTGAATAATTATAATAAAATGAATTTTCACTGCAGAATTGGAAGAGCCGGTCGAGCTGGACAAAAAGGCAAAGCTGTCACATTTTTCACCCAAGATGATATTCCGAATTTAAAAAGGTTTTGTTTTGTAAAAAAAAATTTAAATTGTATTTGAATAAAATATTTGATATTTTTTTATAGTATTATAGTAGTGATGCGACAATCGGGATGCGAAATTCCTGAATATATGCTTACATTGAAGCAGACGAGGAAAAACCGTAAAAAACTTCTCAAATCTGCACCGGATCGAGAGGACATTTCCACTGATTTGAATAGCAAAAGAGGAAAAAAGTAATTTTAATTTCAATGTTTGAAAGTTTCTATTAGAGATATTATAATTGTATTTTAATTTTAGGAGAAAAATTACATCAGATAAAGAAACTCCAGAGAAAAAACGCAAGTTCAGTAATGAAAATAATCACACTAAGAATGAGTTCAAAAATAAAAAACTACCCAAAAACCCAAAAAAGAATATACAAAAAAAGGGGAAAATACTTAAAAACCAAAAACCCACTGCTAGCCAATAATATCATTTTATTATAATAAAAAAAAATCATTGACATTTTAATGTGTTTATTATTTTTAATTATAAATAAGCGATGGTAATATTTATTTTAAAAATACCATTAAATGCAGAAAATTAATATTAGCAGCCGGTTATTATTATATTACTAAAATAGACGAGATTAAGGCACATTATTCACATAACCAATCACAGGGAAGTTTTGGCATTTTGCTGGCAGGCCACGGCAAATAACCGGCTGTCTTGAAAACCCAATAATCGTAGGACACTTTGGTTACTAATCCTAATAGCAGTAAAACTTCAGTGGCTATTACATAATATATATAATCAGTCCAATCTCTTTGTTGTTGACACACTTTACTCTCCACCAGGTCAATAACTCGACCTCCTGTGTTTTCACAGTAAATTTCATCATAATCTGGAATGTGCTTTGTTTTGTCTAACAGCCATACCTAGAGAATCATTTACATTTAATTGTTATATTGTTAATTGTAAATTATTAATATAAAAGTACCTTCACTACTTTTGCAGTCGAGCAATCGCAATGTAGATTGTTTTTTGCTAAATGTATTGTCCTCGAAAACCAGTTGCGGTCAAATGTGTTGGATAATATATATGTGGGTAACTAAAAAAATAATTTTTAATCATTTAACTGAATTATAAGATAAATAAACAAAATTTTGAACAGTCTTTTCTCAGACATTTGATATGTTATCACTAATCAAACAATTTTAAGATTATGTGTGTATATAAGGAATATATTTTGAAGATTTGTTTCAATGTAGTCTTTAATTAAGTGCCTATTGTTCAATGAAAATAAGAATTCCCATCCCATAAAAAATTTCACTTTCCCCATTCATCTTTTTACTGACTCAAAATACTCACAGTTTTCAATTTATTAGCTCGCAATGACAAGATGATGAAATTATCTATAAACTTTGTTCCCTCCAATTCAACTATTGACTGTATATTATTATAATCAGCATTCAACTCTCTCATATGTTCATATGAAAGATGATCCGAAAGGGGTGCCAATGAAGTAATCTAAAAAATTATGTCATCATTTAATAAGAATGCATTTAATTTAAAAAAAGTCTATACTAACATTATTATGTGACACATTCAACTGGACTGTGTTTGGTGGCAATTTGTGTGGTAATTGTTTTAAATGTCTATTGGAACAATCAACGCCCACAGAAAATATTGGAGACCTTCCTTGAACAATATCAACTCGAACCATCGTGCAGGAACAGTTGGCTTCTCCGGATGTTACAACCGGACAGTCATTTTTTAACTATATTTTGAATGAATAATTAAGATTTTATAATCTCTTCCATATACAGTATACATATACCTCATGTATGACTTCCACCTGCCTCACTGTTACAAGTTCAGTTGTGTTGAACCAATGAAAGGTTTTTGAAGAGGTGCAAAATGATGTGTTAATATTAATGAAATTCATACGTCCACCGTGTCTTTCCAGAGTATCCAAGACACTTCGACATAGCATTTCATTGTTACCTAAATAAGAACAATAATTAACACAATTTATTAAGTATTAAAATGTTTCATATACTCACCGTGCATATCGAGTGCAAAATCATTTTGTCTTCCTTTAAAATGAGGCATTGTCGACAAATGATTTGTTGATATATCTAATGTAGTGAGATTGAAAAGATTTACTAAAGCACGTGAGGTAATATTTATCAGTCCATTGTTTGAAACATTAAGGCAAGCTGCTGGTGAATGCTTTTTGAATTCACCTACAAAAAAATCACATTTTAACATATTTATCAATAAATAATTCCGTCTAATGCTCACCGATAATCTCTTTAATACTTCCATCTGTTACCGACATGGAAGTCAATCTTCTCCATGTAGCCATGGAAACATCCAACCTATCTAACGTTGCATTCACTATATGTAGATATGTGATACTTTGACCGACTAAAAAAAAAGATATTTTTATAACTGTCACTATGTGGAACAAATCTACTTTGTGGATTTCACAAACATCAATATTTACTCTTATGCTTAGTGCCGAGCAAATTGTGATAACAAGATGTTTACACCATTTTATTGTAGCATTAAAATATGCATAAAACAATTATGAACTAAGTTGCTCATAATAATATTTGAAATGAAAACCAAAGAATATTATTCAAATTATTAGATTATATAGATTACCGTTGGCCAGTTCATCTTTCAATTTGTTGGCATCAACGTGACAACAAACTAAAGCATCAGGTGCAACTGTGTCACATCCAGATACTAGCTTTTTACAAGTATCCGGTGGTGCCCGGTAACATGTATGAGGCTGTGGAGGAGGAGGTGATGGTGATGGCGGTGCAGCTGAAGGAGGCTCTTGAGAAGGCTGAATCAAAACATGAGGCTCTTCCTTATTCAAGAGTTCATCAGCTATTCTTCCAGTTGCAAAATCAGCACACCACACTACCATCAATACATATAACACCTAAAATTGAAACATGAACATTAAACATTTATATTAGGTATTGAAAATAAGAATATTTAGCAGTTACATTAAATAACAATAGAAACAAATATAACTGAGATCAAAATCGCTGGTTGATTGTTAAGCAGGCTTGGTGTGTCATTTATCAATATAAAAAATTAAAAAATCCATTTATTAACATAATATCTAATTAAAGCTCTGATTTTAATAAAATATATTGTAGTAGGCATTCGGGTCAGATATTTCTACCTAAAATATTATTTTCAGAATTCTTTGTAACACCCGTATTCAAGAACTTAAAGGTATTTAATATCAAATTTTCTTCTATTGTACTTTCAATAATTGTTGTTATCAAAATCCAACTAGTAGATAGGTTGACCTACAGTTTAAACTTAATTCAGAAATCACAAACCTAAAATTTTGACAATTATTAATTTATTTAAATGAGGTGTTGCTTTATATTGGATTCGATTAAAATGTTGCTTTCCTATACTATGAAATTTTGAGGGATTTTTCAATTTTAAAAGCTTTGAGTAGTAAAAATATTATGAGATCAAAAGTTTGTGCAATTTATGTCAGTGTTTGATATTTGCGCAATTTCTCAGTTCCATAATCAATAGGCACATGTCTTTATTAATTATATTTTCTCTGCGTGGAAATTCACTTTCTTAGATAACGTATATTAATAGAAGTCAACATAAATTGGGTCTAATTGAATGTTTCCATCGAATAGTACAATAGTCGTAATGCTGCAAATCAATTAGGTAGACCACACCCTCTTTTCTCTTTTATATATGTCAACAATGTCCGAAACATTATATTCAGTGAGGCACACCTTACTTTAACTAATATTATGTATTTGAAATCATCTTCAAGTCTGAGTGGATGTTTGATTGACGCAGTGTAGCAGGACAATTTTACAATAAAGCCAGTGTTATTATTCATTAAGTGGATTGTCCTCGTCTTCTTTGTCGTATTTACTTTCTTTCACAGACAAACCTTATCAATTGTTGATGAGTATCATCATGAACAGAGTAATTATTGTGTTAATAATATCTACAATCGTTAAAATATAATATTACACATAAGCCAATGTCTGATACAGACAGACTGAGATAAGAAATTTAGACGGAGATCTAAAAGCATTAGCGACAACAGGAATCTTTCACGTAGAAATGGGATATTAATTATTGTACAAACCTATTAATTTCACAAAAATAAAAGAATGACTCGTGAGTTCCATAGCTGGCTGTTCAATAATCATCATTGCATAATATTGTAAAGCTTTATTTTGAAATTAGATGCTTAATTATTCATATAAAGAACACGAATTGTGAATGAAGGATTATATTTTATTATATATTTCATCGCATTTAGGAATCTCAATAAATCAATACCCAAATTAGAATATGCATATCGTCTTTGTTACGCCAAAATGGATTCTTTTTTTTTATTTGTACTGAAAATCGCTCGATAACGGTGCAAATTGTTTCATAAATTCTTTAGTATAGTGTAAAAACATATTTTAGATTTTTAACTGAAATTTACAATGGAGTTTAACTATAATTTAGTGTATTGTATTAAAAAAAATGGATAAAGTAGGTAAATAATGAACTTAATGACTTTTCAACCATCTTATTCAGTGTAGATAAGCAATTTGATATTTGGCTTCATTTTTATTAATTTATTTAAATTTAACCTATTAGTTTTCTGTTTAACTTACTGACAGAGGGGCTCTGCCTGATTTAATATTTGCATTATAAAGTGAATTTGGATTGAGATCAGGATTTTAATGTTTTGTATGAAATTTGCACATTAATTTTTCTACGTGTGATATTTTCCCGAATTTTCTCTCTTTTATTTCGAGATTAAAAACACTCATATTGTACCCTAGATATATATTAATATGTACTCTTAAAACCCCCAACCGAGTCTTTATTAGATTACCAATTAATACCCACTACAGTGGGTACTTTTATTTATTAGCAAATTAGTGTACAATCTAAATCGTATTCCAATATTCGAGTATTCGTTTGCTTATTTGTCGACTATGTACATAAATCTATAAACAAGGCGCTTAAAAAATTACAAGAAAGATGTAAATTGGCTTAATTCAATTCGTACTTCTAAAAATGCTAGCTTAGTATACTTTTCATTTAGTTTTATACACATACAGTGAGATTTTCCATCGTGTATTTTATACATTTTTCGCGTAAATTGTTTATCAGTAATGCATGCTAATTCGCGCCATTGATTCAACAGCCAAATCTAATTTAAGACAACTCTGTCTAAAAAAAAAAGAAACGTTTGCTTGTAAACAAATAAGGATTCTTCTGTTTTAAACGGAATTGTGTAACTAATAAAACAACTGGTGTGTACCGGAAAATAATCATCAGAGCACTTTGTCTCTTGTCACTCCAAAACACGTTAACGAAGACTTGTTTTCCATAGAAATTATAAGTAAAATTCCACATGCCGATTATGGCTGTGTCAAAAATATTATACTTAAAAATAAATAGTAATAACCCTGAGGCTGCGTCCAGGTTAATTAAACAATATTATGCAAACAAACTATATGCGTACTAATTGTAAATATTTGTTTTATAAGCCGCAAAGACACAATTAACTTTATTATTAATAGTTGTACATACATTAATAATCGAGACATAGAATTGGTGCAGCGATATCTAATTGTTTGTTTTTTAGTAATTTAATGCGCATGAATTAAAATTGTTTTTGTCATTCGTTGTTTACGTACGTACAAACAAGATTTAACCTTTTGGGGTTAATTAAAAACAGTTATATGTTTGTCCTCTGTTGTGGTCAGAATTAACTACTTTTACATTTTAATTATTTAAAGTGATACCCAGTGTAATTAATGTATTCACAGATAATGTACATATTGCAGATTGTTCGTTTTATCGTTACAGATCGATAGTTAAAATGTTATCGATATCTTTTAACCCGCTCAATACTTAATAGTTAATAAATAATATATTTAAATCCCACCTGTTGCTTTGTAACGAGTGTATATATTAGTTGATTCCAAGTTATTTTAATAAATTTATCACGAAGAATATATTTCTGTTTTAGCACAGTAGAAGTTGATATGTCGAAATATTAGCAAAAAAGCGACATATCCAACTTCTCCCATACCACCTCAGATTAATCTGTTTTTTACGCGACAATCGTAAAAAATAAATTTAAATAAAAATGTACACAAGGTAAAAAAATCATTTATAAATTTCAATCATAAAACAGAGCGAAAATATTTTGTAAAATTGTTATATGTATAATATAAATGATAAGAATCGTTAATAACAAAATATAAATATGATTTGAAAATTGAATTCAATGAGATGTTTTTGTACAAGTTATTATATATGGTTATTAAAATAATATAAGAAACAGCTTTTATAGTTTTTTTTACAATTTACCTACTGTAAAGAAGTTCTAATATTAATTACTAAAAATAATATTATTTTTGATAGTGTAGTTGGATGGGTTAGTACAATAGTAGAATATTATCATTGGTCAGCAGCTACACGCACATAATATAATCATAAATGTTCTTTTTATTATATGAACAATATACATGCATCTTTTAAGATTAAAAACAAAGCAGATTCATTCACCTTCATGGCGCCTGCAGTCTTTTACTCTTTCACTCCATTATTCATTTCGATCGGGAACGAGGAATTAGTTTCATTACATTTCTGCCCTCGATCACTAACACTTTGGCGGTAAATTCATTCAAAATTCGAATTCCAATATTCGGCAATGGGACATTTATGAATGACTATTTACGTGTCTCAGGTGTAAGTTATAAATAAGTTTCGGTTTGGAAGTGCAACCAAACGTGCGTAACGTCCGGCGATGTCAGACAGGAGTACAGACAGGACAGGACAGGACAGGACAGGACAGGACAGGACAGGTCAGCGGCCAGAACCACACAAGACAAGTGCACAACTCACAGTTACAACTACAACAACTGACTCGTTCACTCGCCGACTACAACTACTGCTTTTACTCGACTGCTATCTTTGGCTCATCATCATCAACACTCAATTGCACTATTATACAAATCAACTAAAAATGTTTATTTACAAACTATCCCATCATAATAACAACGTTATTCGAATAAACGATCACATGGCAGAATATTCTACGGTTCTAATGATTTATGGATAAATAAAAAAAAAATATTTCATTAACACAATCCTAGAAATATGCAAAACACGCATCTCAATGGGCACTTCTATCTTTAAAATTATAGAAATTATCGTAGTAAATTTACATGTATTTATGTAAAAGTTTTATGCTGGCAATAATAAGCAAGTGTCAAATTGACTGTTGACATTAATACTGTCTTTGTGATCTGTTATTAAATAATGCGAAAAATAATCATTCATTCCCCCCGTCTGCTTGTAAATAAATAGCCAAGAAATATTCCAGAGAGGAGTAATAATTATCCAGACGAGAAAGTGCAACAGCAGATATCAAAATGTCTGGAAATTCTTCAAGTAATATTCAAGCGACGTCGCTGCTGGACTATGCAAACCAATATATGGCTAATATGAAGATTTCAAGCGGACCCAGTGAGACAAACAATGGCCTTTTGTCCATGAAACCGTCCACTACTTTTAATTTGCGGACACCCAATAAACTAGAACATTTAATGCCCAAGTTGAACTTGAATTGTGAAGGCCGTGATCATATTGTGAACAAAGAAAATTTCAACAACGTGAATTTGGATGATGAAATCGACTTGTCCATTGCAATTATAAAGAAACCCATTGAGAGTCCAAAAGTCCAAATTATACAAGAGAGTGAAGCTTTCATCCTGCCACCGTTGCCGGACGATGATGTTGATGATCTGCCTAAAGTGCCAGAAGTTTTGAAGAAAGCTAGCTTGCTGCCTTGTCTGCTCTATGATAATAATTTTAAACAGGGTTTAACTTTAGAAAAACCTTATGAAATGTGTTCAACTCTAGGAAAAGTGTTGTGCAAACAGTTGAAAAAAAGACATGTCCCTTACGTTGACTTGAAGTATCACGGTAATATTATTGATGTGAAAATTTTTAAATTTGATATTCCTTCACCGGATGAAAAAATCCTAGAAAAATTAAGAAGGCATTAATTATTATGAAGTGTTGTAAAATATATTTTGACAAATGTAACAAACACTTCTCTACTGCCAAGTGTTTTTCTCATACTTTTTTTATTTATTGCTTGTATCTATTGAAAATCAACTTTACATTACATTAATTTTCTACATGAATGACTACATTTTCTATCTATTTGTTTTTTTTTTTCAAATATGTTTGACTATTTATTCTGTGAGCGCATAATAATTTATTTTGTTTTTTTTTGTATTATTAAATACATGATTATATTTTCAATTTTATTTATATTCTTTCCCAAATCAATGCTACTTTTCTTCCCTTATTTTCAAAAGTTGATAATAAGGTAATAATAAAAATAATACATATCATCGTGAATATCTTTTTAATCAAATTAAATAAATTTACACTAAAATGGACTATTTTAAAATATTTTTACTTATATACATTACTGTCAACGTAGGTATGCATGTATACACTTGATAATATGGCAACACTGAGACACGTGCTACAAACGTCAAACAAAGTATACAAACTGATGAGAAACTATTGAATAACCTAAAATGCCAGCTGTAATAGGAGAAGATCATGTTCTTCAATATAAAGGAAGTAATTTTCTTAGAACCAGATTATTACTAGCAACGCTGAGCGCTAAACCTGTAAGAATTGTCGATATTCGAAGTACAGACGAAGAACCAGGCCTTAAAGAATTTGAAGTAATTAACCAATTACTTAGCTTTTCTAGTACCTAATATTAATATATTATCTCTTACAATTTTTGTTTTGATAGGTCAGTTTGATTAGATTATTGGACAAAATAACAAATGGCAGTAGAGTTGAATTGAGTCAAACAGGAACAGAATTATTTTATAGACCGGGTGTTTTAATCGGAGGTCATGTTCAGCATGATTGTTGTATTCAAAGAGGCATCGGTAATTATTTTCACTTTAAAATAAATATTTTAAATTCCAAGATTCTTATCACGATTCTAATATTTTTCAGGTTATTATCTAGAAATATTACTTGCTTTAGGACCATTCTGTAAAGACCCACTCAATGTGACATTAAAAGGCATAACACAATGTGATGGAGATGTTTCTGTTGATCGTATTAAAGCCACAGCATTTCCAATATTATTAAAATTTATTTTGGTCGATGATGGATTATCATTAAAGATAAATAGAAGAGGTAAGTTAAACTGGATGATATAATGTAATGAATAGATGGGGTTACTTATTTATCGTTATTTTGAATAGGTGCCGCACCTGCAGGAGGTGGGGAAGTTCATTTCACATGTCCGGTGAGAAGGTTTTTAAAACCCTTGCTTTGGGAAAAATGGGGCCTTGTCAAAAGGATCAGGGGCATAGTTTACGCACTCAGAGTATCTCCAGCTATTGCTAACCGTTTGGTTGAATCATCTAAAGGCGTAAGTAGTATTATCATTTTTTTTTTCTATTTTCATATAATTTTTTTGTTTCAGGTTATGCTTAACTTTTTACCGGATGTTTATATAAATACAGATCAATGCCGTGGCGCGTCTGCTGGTAAAAGCCCTGGTTTCGGCATTAGCCTGGTTGCAGAAACTGATTTAGGAACACAATATTGCTTTGAAGCGGTTAGTCAATTTATTTTTATTGTTAATCAATTGCTTGATTCCTAATTTATAATTAAATTTTTAGACATCTGTCGTACCTGGTCCTGGTGTAGAAAATTCTTTACCTGAAGAGTTGGGTAAACATTGTGGTCTTGGATTGTTAGATGAAATTTATAGAGGAGGAACAGTAGACTCGGCTTTTCAATGGTTGTTATTATTATGGATGGCTCTTGGCCAAAAAGATGTCAGCAAATGCATTGTAAGTTATATATTTTTTAACATAACTATTTTCACTTCATTACTGTAACATTATTTTTTTTACAGATTGGTCCACTTTCTGATTACACCGTGAACTTTTTACAACATCTCAAAGAATTTTTCGGTTGCATGTTCAAATTGGAAATACTCAAAGGAAATACCGATATAGACGATGATGAATCCAGCGATGACGATGATGATAACAAACCTCCGGGATCACAAAAAGTTGTAGCTACTTGCATTGGAATTGGATATAGTAATATCAATAAAAAATCATTATAAAATTTTTCCATATAAATTTTTTTTATTTACAATGTTTGCCAAAAAAAAATCACACTTTTTTTATAAAATAAACAGTCATAATAAAAAAAACTTACAAACTACTAAAATAATTCTTATTAGATTAAGGCACTATTTATATTATGTATATTATAGAATTAACTCATCAATACTAGCATTCATTTGGTACTCATAAACTACCCTACCTTTTCAATATCAACTGACCACGAATCACTCTTCATAACATTTATTCTTGACTCTTATTTTATTGAACATAAAATGGTAATAAGTGAATCTCGATAACATATCATTTCATTTTGTAATCTCATATGTTCCATACAGTTATAATAAATAAATATCGACAATTTTCAGTATTCTAAAGAATAACTATATATATTCTTTAGCTGTCAAAATGGTGTCAGATCAACTAATCATAAAATTCACATAGTAAGAAATGTACAAATAGTTGTGTGTTTTAATCTTTGCATCCCAAGCCAGCTGACCAATTGCAAATTCCTCCGACGGGATCAAAGCTCAATCCAATAGGACAAGTGTATGCCCATCCGTATACGTCGCCGTTCTCCATTTTAGCACACGATATAAACTTTTTACAAGAGTCTGGATGCGGGAAATTGCCCTGGTCGAAGCATTGTATTGATCCTAATTGTTGAAAATAAATTAATTGTTTAAAATATTGGCCAAATATTAATTGACTTGTGTATCTTACCGGTTGGATGAACAAAGACTTTTTGCTGTAGCGGAGATTTTCCAACATATCTGACATCATCATCATCGTAGTATTCATAATCAACAAAAGTCCTGTAATGCTTAGGAGCCGCGGCAATCTTTTCAAATACAGCTGGTTTCTCTGGTTTCTTCCTTCTGATGAAAGGTAAGGCACTTGATGATTCATAGACAATAAACGGAGCCACCGTTGTTGATATGCGTCTACTCCTTGTAGGGAAATTGTATTTCAATGGCCGCTCTGTTGTTGAATATTCTAAAAATAAAATGTGATTTTAAAACCCTTTTATTATTTTTATTCATACTTCTTACCATTTGGACTGATTATTGGTGAAGATGAGGATGCCAAGAGGTAAGCTCTGGTGAAGTGTTCATCATCATTACTATCTACATCGCTTTGATCTCCTGCCACATAAGAGGGAATTGTCGGAAGTGGTGCTGATAATAATTGATGAGCCACAACTGCCACATCTGGTGTTACATCCAAAAGCGCTTCTAAAAGATAATGCACAATAAAATAATATTCTATATCAACAGTATTGAAATATCTCACCATTAGAAGTCACAGTGTCTCCTTTGGGCAAGTCGTACCTCTTCTCTTGTTGTACTAATGTATGGTCTGGTTTAATTACTGAACTGTATATTTTATCTGGACTTGGTCTATCCTCAATCTCTTTCCTGAAATTTCCATCGTCAATTTCTCCATATTCTTCAATCTGATTATGATTTGAAGCCAACGGTCTCTTCTGAATGGTTGTCAATCTTTTATTTTCGTTTGTCCTCTCTTTTTCTTGCGTCTGTTGAATGGTCGAGTGTGTCTCTTGATCGCTATTTTCTACAAAGACTATAATTTTATTTATTTATGTGGGGATTTTTGTTATTATAAAAGTACCTTCAGAAGATATGGTGTTTGTGGAGGGTGTAGTTGTAACATCAATAGTGCTAGACTGAGTTGAAGATAAAAGTGGTCTTCTTTTTACGCCTACTCGGAAACCTTTCCTTGAAGAAGACTCTATGGGTGCAGATTCAGTAGTTGGCATTGAAAACTTTGAACCTTGAAATATAAAGAATTTTAAAATATGTTTATATAAGCTTATTTAACAATATGAGATTTTCAATATTATAGAACTAATGTGGATTTTCCACATGAAAAATAAATGAGGCATGCTGCGAACGATTATGATTGGTCACACTGCAAAACAGTTATTAATACCACCAATAAGCATCGTTAGCCGTATTTTGGACTGCGTTTTTCGTCTTTACTTAGACACCACAGATATTAGAAGGCCGAAAAAGTGGATGATAAATATAAATATGAGGATCAAGCAGATGAGTTAGACAGAAGCAACACTAATTGTCTCAATCAGACTCATCTAGTTGGTCCGCCATATTGATATTTATACACTCAGTTGTCTGGCATTCTTATCTGCGGTAACGCTTTACTGGTGAAAAGTCCATGAATTTAATTTTGCAATTGAAAATGGTTATTTAACATAAAATTAGTAGTTGACAAAAGAACAGATGGTTCAAAAAACTTTATTTAATTATTATAAATTTTTCGTACAATCTTAAAGCACACACTGATTGAAATTATTTAATATTCTATACGCGAACAGTGACAAGAATATCGGTACATATATTATTTGCAATACATTTTCGCAACGATCTAAATAACATACAATTGTAACGTCCAGATAATCGTTTTCGTAGCTTTAACAGATCTGAAATAATCCATTGTGTCACCCGTGACACAATCAACATATGTGACACAGAATATTACACCTGGCGCACCTGTCAACTAACCACTTTCTCCACAACAAAAACCGGTAATTGTGGATATAAAGTTATTTATTTTTCACCATGTGACATAAGTAACCGTTTTTAATGGCTAAATTTCATTAAATACACGTTAGAAATTATTCTGCAATTTCTTTAGCCCATAATTGCATTGCAATTACCCAGTGCTTCTTGTTTTACAGATTTTACGTCCTCTTCTGCTTTCTCCAGATGAATTTTATAAAATTTTAAAATTATAAAAATGTCAATATGATTGCCTAGCATCAGGCGCAAGGCTCATTTATAGATGAGTTTCTGAAGCCCAACAAATTTATCATTCATATTTGAATAAGCACTTAAAATTAATAGAAATAATTTTTAGATAACCCAGATACCAGTATTTAATATTATTTTTTTATTCATCCTTTCAATAATTATTATAACTCACTAGTTCATTATTTAAAACACGCGTGTAGTTTGATTTGTGTTTAACCATTTTATTATAAATAAATAATTTTATCGTTAATACTTCAAATGCGTGTAATTAACTTTGTATAATAGAAGTAAAATTAGATAACCTAACCCAAAATTTTATTAAGCAAATATGCGTATTATTAAACCTCAAAGGTTACGAAGTCAAAGTAATTAAATAATACCTGCAATTAGTGGACGCATGCGCAAGTGTTTTTATGTAAACAAAATTGTGTCGTGAGATTTAAAAGTGGATCAGTTGGTTTTTAATGCTTATATTGTGTGTTGAAACGAGTCTAATTCACACGATTTAAATCATCGCGAAATATTTGTTAATCAGTTCACTGGCTTTTCTGGATTATGTAAAAAAAATATATGATTATTTAAATTGCATTGTTTTGAATGCGACGTATTTGAGTTGTTCTTCTGGAGTAGTTTTCCTTGAATATTAATATATTTATTCATGGCTGACATTTTGCGCTATGGTGAAAATATGTAAATGATACCATCTTTGACCTTTGCAGTCTTCGTCAAAACGCAGAGATGAGCTGACATTTGAAAGTTGTAATACAATGGACAAAAAATATATATTTGTACACCTGTTTCCGTACACAAGAATTCCATTCAATAAAATGAAAATTAATATTGTATTGTGTATACATATTGGCATTCAATCCTCGACCTTGGAATGAAGAGAAGCACAGAAGAGGTAGAGAATTATATAAATTTTACAATGTAAAAGAATAATCAAAAGTTGGAATCGTGAGCCATGGAAAAAATGTTGAAGAGAGGAGATTTTCTAACGAGAGGAATTAATATAGTTTTTTTATATCAGCCGAAATTACTAATGAGCATTTAACCAAATTACTTGATTAATAGCCATAAATAGCTTTTTTATTATTATGTGAAAACTTAATAATATCGTAGTATTATTATACTAAAAATACTGGAAACAGGTTCAAATCCAACTTGAGTAAAAATAAATTGATTTGATCGGTTATTACGACTGGGAAATCGGCAATAATGTTAATTAAATCCCGATTGATCGTCTTGATTCAGGTTTACTCTGATTTACTGGATTGTAAGAAAAATATTGAGGCGATTATTAATACTAATAATAGTTAAAATCACCGACATACAATCAATTAACACGTTGTTTTGTCTAAAGAAACACAATTTGTTAAAAACCGTAATATCATTAATTGAAGGAAAGGTCATCTATTTTTTACCCTTCATTTGTTAAATATTTTGAGCACCTATTAAATACAATTTTTTTAATATCTTGAAAATGCATCTTGTATTTATATGAAACACAAATTCAAAAACCTTAATAATATATACAATATTCATAACGAAGGTGTAGAATAAATGAAAGCTAAAACTATACAGGGTAAACTTGAGCTAAGTGAGAATATTTTAGGGGGTGATATAGTAAGTATTAAAAAGTAATAAAAATTATTACTACTGTGCACTTCACAAATAATGCTGATTCCAAGATGACTGCCCAAACTCAAAATGATTCCAAATGCACGAAATATTTTAAATTAATATAAATAAATATGTTTTTATATACCCTACCATCTCCTAAAATATTTTCAGTTGGTCCAAGTCCACCTTGTATATTTGCACAAAAACATTTATGTATTTTTTTTGTCTCAATAACTCATTGATCAGTGGCTTTTTATTGTACTATCGTCAAAGGAGATTATGAATACGTCTAGTTAAATTAAAATATTCTTGCACGTGAATTACTTTTAATGATAGTTTAATCTATAATCGAACAGCACGACATTCCTAACTATAAAATGTGACCACATATGTGACCAAAACATGTTTCGTAATAAATGTAATATTTCCCTTCTTACTCAACTCAAATCAATCACGTGTAATGTCTCATTACTTTCTCTCGAGTGAGTACAAATATTGAAAATAATCGAATGAGTAATGGGGTTATTTAGCAACGTGTGCATGTTATGGGATAATAGGCTCATTGGCCACTTGCACAAGACTCATTATCGTCTGTAGTCACTTTCCCACAACTAAAAGCTCACCCGGTTCTCGCCATCTTTCAAAATACTCGCTAATTTTCACAACTCTCCGTCGATTTTTTCACATTCACATTTCCCAACTTATGTACGTGTACGTTTAAGCTTCACGCATCATATGCTGGAGTAGAATAGATTCCATTTTATGATGAAAAGAAAAATAAACAATGCATTGTGTGTTACTGTGATACGCTCCGCTGATGATGCTTCTTCAATAATACAATAACAGAAGGAGAAAATTAAACGAGATCGTACGTACTGTGTTTTTTATTAACATCTCGAACTCATCAACAAACGATAACACCTATATGTTTTATTATTTGACCACAGAAATGATCAAAAACTACAAGTATTCTATGAGAGAGGGATGTTAATTTTCACCCCGCCACAAATACACCAAAATTAATTAATTAATTGGGTTGTACGTGTAATATCAGCTAACAATTGAAACCGGTATTTGAATTTCCGCCCCTTAAGCTGATTAATTTATTAAATAATATTCTGTAATATCCCTAACTTCGATTAATATAAAAAAAACAATACCTTTTTACTAATACTACTAATTTCCTAATCAACAATCAATTAATTCAATTTAAAAATATTTTTATCATATAATTTACCTATAAATATAACAGTGTGAGTGTGTAGAAATAAAATTTGTATTTTTAGTCACTAAAATATTAAAAAATCAAACTATCCATAACTGAAGCATGTTCCAATAAACAAATTATTATTGTATATAATCTTTGTTTGATAAATTCAAAACTTCAAACACGCGCAGAGGCAAAAAAAATTACCGCAAACGGCTGTGATCGGTGATATTTTTAGTCAATAAAATAAAAAAAAATCAAACACCTATAACTGAAGCATGTTCCAATAAACAAATTATTATTGGTAAGCAATGTTTGATAAATTTATAACTTCTGACACGCTCATATGCAAACTAAATTACCGCAAACGGCTGTGATTGGTTATATCGTAACATATGTATGGTCTATAATGCGAAGCAAGTGTGACATTTATTCTACACATTCGCGAAACAAGGTATGTATACCTACATAATATGTATAAATGCAGAAGGGGCTGTATTTTTTTAAGCAATCAAGTATCTGGCAACATTATAGATATATTTTTATTAAAATCTAATGAGCAATTAGCAATTAAATCTTGTGATGAATGTTAAAAAATAGCATTAAATTTATTGAGATTACTTCGTTCAACTTGTAGCTTTGTATACTAGATGAAGCATCTGATGATTTTATTCTGATAATTATTTAAAAAGGATTAATTTAATATATATATATATATATATATATATATATATATATATATATATATATATATATATATATATATATATATATATATATATATATATATATATATTTGATGTAAATTCCTTACCATTCCTCAGCGGATACTTCCTAACGAAGGTTCTGGTGGGGCGGGGCTTCTGCGTACTGGTGGCGGGGACTTCAGTACTGCTTGAGACACTGCTCAATACACTTGTGCTCTTTCTCCTCTCCAAAAGCGAAGGTTTCCTTCTAACAGAAGCCGAGGATGAGAACCTGTGCCCGTCTGTTTTATCCTGGGGCTTGGATGCCTCCGTAGTCGTGCTTGTACTCGTGGGGCGTTGTCTCCTTGGGAAGAATATTGGCTTGTTCCTGACAGGACTTTCCACTGTCGTCTCCTGAAATAAGAGACAAAAAAGTGAGTATAAAATTATTTAATAACATATTAATACACCATACAAAATATTGCATATAATAATGATACGACTACAACACTTAATGATGATTAATCGAAACACATCAATTTATATTACATACTAAACATTTATGAGGCATGAAGTCTCAATTTATTGAATTTTACTCATACTCAAATGTACAATTACATGGTATAAGCAAATATTTCAAATAATCAGCATAAATACTTTTTTATATATAAATTGGATAATATTATTAATTTATTTACGCCCCGAGGAACTTTTTTCACAGGGTTTTTTTAGACACAACAACGTGTTAATTAATTGTCTGTGGGTGATTTTAACTATTACTAGTTACACAGGTCACCGACTTAATAATCAGTATTTACCTTACAATACAGGAAATTAGAGTAAACCTGGATTAAGACCCATCTCCCAGTCGTATTAACCGATAAAATCTTTTTTTTTTACTTGTAACCCATGATCGCAGTTTTTGTAGCATGCTTCAAAGGATGATAAATATCAAGATGGCGGACTTTTTAAAATAAAAAAAAAATGGCCGGATTGAAGCCACGGGTCTTATCCCCTGAGCTATTACGCTGGTATAAATATTAATAAATCTTTATCCGTATTCATCACTTATTACCAGCGTAATAGCTCAGGGGATAAGAAGTGTGGCAATAAATACTGTGCTCATGGGTTCAAATCCCACTCAGGTCAAGACTTTTTAAATTGATTTGATTGGTTATTACGACTGGGAGATCGGGAATAATATTAATAAAATCCCGATCGATCGTCTCAATCCAGGTTTACTTTGATTTCCTGTATTGTAAGGTAAATACTGAGGCGATTGTTAAGTCGGGTAATAGTTAAGATCACCGACAGACAATTAACACGTTGTTGTGTGTGTATTTGTAAAAAAAAGCTCCTCGGAGCGTAAATAAATAAATTAACAAATGAAAATAATGGGTTTATAAGAGACAAATTATAAACATGTATGTATATATTATTTATTATCAAATGCTACGAAATATCGTAGGCGTAGTACGCCGTAGAACAATTGAGGTGTTGACTTTCTTTCGAAGTCGTTTTTGTCCGATTTCGATTTGAATTTCAATCGAAGCTGTTTATTATTCTTATCCACGGATTTGTACGAGGATATTTATGTATTACAAATAAACAATTGGTTTATTTTTCGACTAAGGCGGAACAAACTTGTACCGGAATAGCGACAAGTAGATATTATAGTCAAGTCAAGACGAGATTATGAAGAAGTCAGTGAAAGTGTTTTGCACTTAACTCTATAGACTAATATACTATAATCATACATGGCAAAAACATTCACCGTTAATATTTATATACATATATCTGAGATGAGTCGTGACCGAAAAAAAAAGATCTTGCGCAATATATTATATGAGTATAAGAGTGAAAATGATCTTTGGCATTTGTATGTGAACAACAAACAAAATATGACTATTTATACATTAAAAAAAACTGAGAATTTCTAATCTCAAAGTTCGATTTTTAATAATATGATTTTGTTTTCAGGTGCGTGAAAATGTGACGAGAAGAATTCATCACGCGGATATTCAATTTTGTATTTAATGAGTGTGGAAATAAATATGGACAAGATTGAAATTAAAAAGAACACAATCGGGTGATTTAAGCGCACTTAACACTTGTGATGCCATTAAATTGTCTGATTTGTGCATTTCTATTATTTAACCCTTAATCCTAAATTTTTATTGAAATGAAGCAACACACAATATGTTAATTCAAAACCTTGCGACATCCATTTAAGGAAATTCTGTCACGGCAAACCTCAACCAGTTATTAAATCAAATAAATCGGCATATCAAAGTCAAATTAAGGATCTCTCTCATACATAATGTAGTAATTTTGAAATCGATTCATTTGCAATGATGTTTTATTCAGTTTAACGCCCACAAAATTTCCTCACACTTATATATGCAAATCTACCATCCTACTCAATGATATTTATCTATTTATATATATAAAAATAAATTAATCAAACTGTCGATTTCCATTAAAATATGCGGCGAGGAATGCAGTCAGCCTTACAAATGCGGTCTATTATAATTTTCCAGTTCATGACATTGTAAATTTTGCTTATTTAAAATGAATTTCACACAACTATTAATAATAAATTGTGTGGGTCGAATCGATTATTAAAATGTAGTCATGTATTCGTAATACTCCATGGCAGTGTAACAAAATTAGCATATATCTTGTACAATTGAACAAGTTTCTATGTTAACAACGAGAGAAACCATCTTATCGAGAAAGAGAAATTTCCTCCATAATAAGTAAGTAACACCCGACTATATTCTAGATTCCATAAATAGTGCTAATTCCCTTTTTGGACAATTCAAGAACACCAATATTTTTTATATATTTAATTGGTCCCAATTGGATTTTCAAAAAACCTTGGAAAACATTTATCGTTTTCTCACACAAAACGACTCCGCATACCTTTTTTGCAAATGTCAACTCGTTACAAGGTTCAATGTCGATCTTGGCATATAATAAATATTTCAAAAAGATCATCTACAGAATAGCAGACACACCTGCTCAGACAAAACGTACGTGAGTCAAATTCAAAATGGCTGTTTTATTTTAGCACGTCTCGACTATCTCTAAGATCCATCAAACTTGGTATTCAAAGATTCAGGATGGTTGTGTTTCATATTTTCGTGGGAAATTTAATCACGTTGACATTTATGAAGAGGAACAATGTCTGAGAAGAACTTGCAAAGGTTATATATGTTTTCCCAGTCACGAGTCTCTTTCAAATTATAAAGTTTCCTTTAAACATACCAGCCGATTCGACGTAATTATAATGTTGAAGAAGAAGCGGCAATACCAGTATTCTATAAATGTTGCAATGAACAGCCTCCAAGTTTCCCTTTCTATAGACTACGTGACCTCTGTACCATCATCGTATTGAAAAATATCATAATCGTACCGTTTCCGCTTGGAAAAAAATAAAACACTCAATAAGGAAATCATACTGTCGATATTGATTGAAATTCTGATGTAACTCAACCGCAGATAAGGTACTTTATGAGACACAACTTGTTTAAAAATTATTAAATCGTCACGTAATCGATTTCGTAAATAAAATCTGGATCCTGTTCTTGACTTTTATAGAAAATATTATAGGCGTGGCAACATTAGGAACGATGACGCACGTTCGAAATTTAAAATTCCGAAAACAAAAAGTTACGCATTAACAAGTGGAGGGGGTAAGTTTAAAAATGGAATTATGAACTTTTTGTCAAGTATTGTAACTAAACAATATGATATATTAACCCAAAAACTTTTACTTGATACCTAAAACTATATAATAAAAGTGAAGGAAAAGCTTTTACTTAAAAAGGAACTTTAATTCCACTCGCCTCGTTCAAACGAACGGATTATAATGAAAAATATAAACGAGTTGCAGAGAAATATACCTTCCAAATACTATTTTCTATAAATTCTCATTTATGGACATACAACCAGTCTCTACTAAGCTATAGATATAATATAAATATTTTAATAATTATATGAATCTACAAATCTACTTAAATGATCTCTAATAATTCTTAAAACATTAATTTGTCCCTATTAACTTCCACACTCAATCTAATTTATTTATGATTGAATTCCATATTTTTTCATCTATTAAACCGTGAATATTTCAATGTCACCTGCCATAATATATGTACATATTTTTTAAATCAATAATATGAATGCATTCGAGACGACAAGAACATCGAATAAAAACGAGAGCAAGGGCACGAGCTTGAGAAACAAATTGAAAAGGTAAAACAGGAGCACCAAAGAGACAGGTGACAAAAACTCAAGGTAATTTAGCAAATAATACAATATAATTAGAGTACAATTTTCACCGGCTATCCCATATATTTTCTCCGTATTGTAGGAGCGGCTCTTGAATGCCGTTTCTAATTTATTGAAAGCGAAATCTATTGTGTCGTTATTATGCACACACAATCTTCTCCACGTCTCAATCAACTAACGTTTTCAATACAAATAAAATCAACAGTTTGTTAACCATTAATAATCCCGTGTTTTATGGTATTAGTCACGGTACTGTGAGTATTTCACGACCGGTTGACAATTGAAAAGCATGACTAAGCCTTTAACACCGTCTATTATTACAAATAAACCCACTAACGAAATGCCTTTGTCTTTAAAACAGATTCAATTATAATGTTTAGTTTATTCCCTTATTTTCATAGAATTGTCTTTTTATTGCAGGTTAGTATTTTTATGATTTTATAATTACTATCCTCGATCCTCCAAATAAATATACATATTTTTTTATATATGAAGCATTCGAACCAATCACTACGATGTTTCTAGTCATGAGCTTCTACCCAATTATGAATAAACTAGGGTTATTTTAATTGAAATTTTTAATTTGTTAATGTTTTTTATGTTCTGCTTGGTTTTTTAATAGGACGGTTACATTTAAGATTTGATTTCATTTTTCCTTTAAAGTTGTTTATTTTTCTATCAGGAGAAGTTTGAATTTTTTTATTCAAATTATTAATAAAATAATATAATGCGGCTTTTATACGATGAACATTCATCACAATATTTAAAAAGCGAGTTTCCTGATTAATACTGTTTTTTGAGAATTGCCATTTATTATGCATTATTAAATATGTCTATTATTATTTTGAAATTAATTTAATAATATTATCATTAAAATACCCGTTTCGAGATTTTAGATATGTATCAATTGTAGTAAAATAATTATATGAAATATAATTCATCCATCTAGTAACACTGATGGTTGAGGGACCCGCACATACATACACACACCTTAGACAATTATATATATTATATTTAATAATTGTATACATATGTATGCTGAAATAAAATAATTTTAACCAACCACTGTCTTTTGTTACGAATAAAAATGAAAATTTTATAGAACTGTTTTACATATTATCACTAATTCAATAAAAAATTGACACAACTAACGAACTAGTAATAATTTGTGGATAAAACTATGCGAAATAACAAAAACTACGTAAGATTTTTTTTACTTTAAAACAAAATATTTTAACAAATAAATATTGATATTACTTTTTGCCTGTGTATTTTTTATTATCTATGAAATCGATGGGTCAGTAACAAAAAAACGTATCTACAAAAATCCATTTTTGACTGAAGTACATACATAGTTTTATTATCGACCACCCAAATTGTATTTAATAAAAATTAATATGGCATATTAATAAGAAAATATTTACATTAAATTAAAGCCAAATATTAACGTTTAGTAATATTTTCTTTCTGTTAGATATGTTTTTGTGTTATCTACTCGGTTTTTTTTCATGGTGGAAATCACGAAGACATATAAGTTTATTTTAGGCTAAATCAGGTTAAGTGAAACTATTCAATTTGCTATTGTATGCATAAAGGTATAAGTAACCATTAAATGTTTCAAAACTATTTTTGTAAAATAATTAATATAAAAAACTGACATGCAAAATAACCACGCATTGTATTGTGAGAATATATTCCCATTTGAGTAGAAATGACACGCATTTATTATAGAAGACAATGCATTAAATTGACAATTAAATATACCGTATATGAAAGGTGTAATTAATCAACAGACAAGTTGATTAAAAAAGCCTCCATTCTATTGAATACTCCATTAGTTGCGTGAAATATGATAATATGTACGTAATAAAAAAAACAAATCGATTAATACGAGAAAACCCTCTTATATGATCGATAATTCCACATCTTATATAAAAACAGTTCGATGACATTAATTTAATACCCATGATATAATACTTTCTCGGAACCGAGCCTTATTTATACAGCTTTAAATTATATTTATTACCGGTTTTATGTTTCACACAAAAGATAAACAATCGTCCTCGCAAGGGATTTTTCAAAATGTCACGGCTGGTTTTTAAATTATTAAATTTATTGAAGAGACTCGAGACAAATTAGCTAAGATGATGCTTTACGAAATCCAATCGTAAAGGAACAGGTAAAGAAGATCCATGCGGTATTTCAAGGCAAAACACTTGGTCCACCTGAGAGAAAGTAAAGACGACTTATATAAGACACCGGCCAGGTGAGTTCAAAGGCAATTTTATAACAGGTATACAATTTTACGCAATGCGAAAATATAATAAGCTTTATAAATTAAAATGCCATTGGAGAGATCTGACATACAAACAGTGATCTTTTTAATAATCGATCAAGTCATTTAGTACTAATTATACAAAACCTTTTTCATACTTTAAGTATAAACGATTCCAAGTAATTTATCTCTGTTTCTTATTTTTGTAGAGTGAATGCCAAACTTTAAACATTCACACAGTAGATTGCCTACCAAGAGTGTTGATTTAGCACATCGAAAATCTATAATACAACATTTTATTACAATCACGACTTTAAGTAAGTACATTTGCCGATAGTTTGACATTTATATGAAAGAAATAAAAGAAAAGAAAAAAAAATAATAAGGTAAGACTAATATTTTTAACATTTAAAAGACGCGACGGTTAAAGAAGCAGCTTTATGGTCTTAATAAATATTGTAATACTTCCACTGACAATGCATAAATAAATTATAAAACATTATTTATATAATATTCTATAAAAACAATTAATAACGACCATAAATTTAACCACAGCAATATAATGAAAATGACTCACCGATATCCAGAAACGGCCATATAATATTTTGTCACTTACTATGTACAAAATGTGTGAGGGAATTTTAAAATTGGTTAAGTGTTTTTTTTCTCTCTTTATATTGTATATAAAATAAAAAAATCCTAACTTGTTTGAATTGTTAGTTTGTCAGTATGAATTGACACATCGTTTAAAATACAACATTTATTAATATTCCACACAGTGATAATGAATATTATAATCAAAATACAAAAGTACAATAAAATAGAGTAGACTATCATAAAAACAATAATGGAATGTTATCGATACTAATAAAATCTAATCAATACCATGAAAACTACTTTAAAATAACAACACAATGAATGATTATCTTATTTTGTACGTATACACATTAAATATTATGTGAGTATGAAATCAAATTTAAAAAATAAAGATTATATTAATATTTACATACAGTTAATACACAAATACCTACCTACCTGAATTTATCATAATATGACTAATTTATCATTATTTACAATGTATTATAAATCTAGACATTACAATTCGTATGGGCACATAAAGGCACACTGGACATCATAGTAATAATAGTCTTAGCGCGTTTTAATATTATCAAGCATTGACTATGTTATTAGAACTTTGGAATGGAATATCCTCCCGCTTTTGAGGGTCGTATTTGCAAGGCCACAACCAGGTTTATTACAATTTGAATGAGACCATTTCTGGAAGTTTTTAATAGTTGGTCATTCGAGTATGTTTACTGGCCGCCATTGGAGCGTTGGTTGTTGATTAAAGAAAATTTATTATTTGTATTTATGCTTCAGGAGCCTCCGTTGTACTGGTCCTTCTTCCAGTATAAGTCGAAGCCCTTAAAAGTCCCGGTCTCAGGGGTCTAATAGTGACTTTGTTTGGGGCAGAAGCGGGAGTCCTGGGAGGTGCTTCCGAAGTGGCGTTTAATTTGAATTTATTTTGATCAAGCTTTTGCTTTTTTACGTCTATCGGTACATTTTGAGTGCGACTTGCGCTGAACCGAGATTTACCAGATGTATAACTGACGGTTTTTTCAGGCTTTGCTGTGGTGAAAGGTGTGTTCTTCACACCTGCACCGAAAGTCCTGTTTCTAGGCGCGGCATTATTAGAAGCGACTGATATGCGAGTTATATTTGTAGACTTCAGACTACTCGGAGGACGCCGAGGGAATGTCAGTTTCGGTCTCTTTTTAGCTATGTTAGATAGTGTATCGTTATTTGCGATCGGCTTTATCTTTAAAATCGACGATTCACTTTCTGGGCTTTCCGTTGTGGTAGTAGTATTGGCGCTGTTTGCTTGAGTCGTGCTTGGTTCAGTAGTTATATTATTTTCAGTTGTATCTTTAATTGGTGCAACTGTTGACGCTGTAGATATTAAATCAGCTAGAGTTATCAATAATGGTTTAGCCGTGGTTGAAGAAGTTTCATTTAAAACAGTCATGACAATGGGGGATTCTTTTTCCTTTTCAAGCAAAGAATCTATTGCTGCAGGAACTCCCATGAACTCTTTCACAGCAGGTGCTTCAGATTTTTCATCGGGTCTGATGACTTGAATTTGGACGTTGTTAGTAATTGATCTACCACTGGGTACTTCTGAAACGTTTTCACTCTTGGGATTTTCTGTAGTATCTTTGAAAACAGGTTGTGGAGCAGCGTACACGACGAAAGGCTGAGAACCTGGTACTGTGAGTTTTTCGTCACTTGATTGAAGCTGTCTACCCACAGCTGTATCTATTTCTGGCGGTCGAAAGAGTCCTTCAATAGTTAAAGTAGATGATTCGGCTACAGAAAGCTTTGGAGTTACGACATCCACCTTTTTACCCTGTCTTTCTTCAACTTCTAATGCTGCGGGCACAAACTTGTATTCAGTGGTTGTTTCAGGTTTTTCAGTCATCACGCTTGTTGTTTCCAGAGTAGAAGGAGTGGTGCCATTCTCTTTCAATGTTGTACTTTCGACTATATACACCTTATCGCCTGTCTTTGAATCTGTATCTACAATCTCTGTTGGATATCCTAAAGTAACTGGAAAGTCTAGATAAAGATTCCTATGATTATAGGCTGAGTTAACACTTTCGGATGCAATTAAATTTTCTTTCCCACTATCTGAAAAGCTATTTAGAGCTCTCGCATTTCTCCCTTCGTCGATCCTAATTGGATTTATAGGTGGATTTTCAACAGGGTATTCGTGACTGAGATTTGTGAGATATATTGGTATATCGCCTTCTACTATTTTGATCAAAGTAAATCGACTCACTTCCCCAATTTTATCTAATCTGGGTTGTTTCTCAACGATCAACTTACCCTTTTCTATGAGCCTGCTCTCATTTTTCGCGTTAATTCTATGTTTTTCTTGTTGAGATGATACTTCAACAATTCTACTGACAGAAAATAGCCTATCTAGATGTGAACTAGTTTTAATGGGTACTGTACCGTTGATCTCATTGTCTGTATCACTGGTCAAATTATAATATTTAATGGTGCTTTCATCCAAATTATTCTTCAGCGTCGAAGATAATTCTGATTCATTGACGGCAAATATGTGGTGCGGTTCTGTTGTTGTTTTCTCACTGGAAGAAGTTACATCTTCCAATGATTTTGGAATTGTATCCAATTTTGTAGTTTCTTCCTCAATAGACATTGTTGTTTCAAACATGTTAGATATATCTGTTGTTGTTTCTATGTCGGGTATCAATGTTTCGCTTTCTTCAGTGGTAGTCATTATATCTGCTTCTGTATTTATTTCAGTTAGATTTTCTTCACCAACAATTGTTGTGGTTTCTGAATAAGATTCAGTAGTGCCTGAAATATCCTGGTCAGTTGTATCGTTACTCGATGGATTTGAGGGCGTTGTTGTGGTAAAACGTTTTGGATTACTAAACAGTTGCCTGTGTTTAGCGCTTACTGCTTCAATGTTTACATCGTCGAGTATTGTGCTTGATTCAAATGGTCTATTTGTGTATTTTCTAGCATACCCACGAGTTGTTGAATCAACTGGAGATCCAGTTGTAGTTGCAACACCAAATCTGGATCTTCCACCTGGCTGGAAGCCAAAAGGTCGATTGACTCTTCTCGAAGATTCTTCTGTTGTTGTTCTTACACTCGAGGGTCTATTAAATCCTACGGGTCTATTAGCTTCCCTGCCTGTGGCTTGATTAGCTCTTATTTGAGCAATATTTCTTTGGGGTGCGCTAAATCTATTGATAATTCTAACAGTGGGAGCTGTTGTGGATATAGATTCTTCTTCTGCACTATTGCTGTTTTCTTCTTCGTCGTTATCATTGCTAATTGTTTCCTTGATAGGTCCTCTAGTAAAAAGTTGATCCAAAGGAACAAATACCAGTTTCTCTTCTTCTTCTCCGTCGTCTATTTCATAATCTTCGTCCTCCTCGGTAGTTGTAGTACGTGCTGTAGTTACAGGTCTTCTATTTATAAGTCTGGCATTAAACGTTGGTCTTCTGCTTTGTGGTTTTTCTGATACAAGTGCTTGTTCTCTCTCTGCTGGTGTAAGAGGTGTGGTGTATGGACCACTATTGAATCGTCTACTGTAAATTCTTGCTGTTGTAGACGACGGTTCGGTTGACGTAAGCACACTTATAGGTCTTTTAGCAGGCTTGTAAGGAACTCTACCTTGTTGTTTAGTAGTTGCTGTAGATTCAGTGGTCTCAATATCTTCTTCGGTTTCAACAGGAATAGTCAAACCAGTCGTTTCTATTATAGAAGTAGATGTAGTTGTCTGTGCTTCATTCAGAGCTTCAGTTTCAATTTGACTTATTTCAGGTTCAACAATCTCCTCTTTTGTCGTTTGAAGAATCCTACTCTTCCCATCCTCTGCCAATACTGGCTTAAGTTTTCTGCGAATAATTTTTCTAACTCTGGGTTGATTATTTTTTTGGACTATCGCCTCAGTAGCAGTAGAAACCAAATCAATCGATTCTGTTGGAGAAGAATCGGAAACCGTAGTAGAAGTAGCCGGCCTTCTTTTTAAAACTTTTCTTATTCGTTTTGGTTCAGAATTTTTGGATTTTGCTTTGTCGACTTCGTTATCGGTGATTTGTTTATTTTCTGATTCTAAAAATTGAGTGCTCTCAGTAGTAGAAGCATCAGCAGCAGTGGTCGATCTTAATTTTTTTACAATTATTCGTTTTCGTGGTCTTTCCGTGCTTGGTGACACGGAGATACTATCGGTATTTTGGATTTTGTTAATTTCGGTAGGCTTAGTTATTTCTACATCTACAGCATTTTGGTCAACTATTACTGGTGTAGTTTGTGTGCTGGGAGAACTAGTTGAAACTTCGGATTTTGATGGTCTTCTCAGCAATAAAATTCCATTCTTTTCATTAGTTTTTCCCAACAAAATGTTAGAATTTATAACTTTAGTGACGTCTATTTCTTTTTGCGGACTGATGGTTGTAGGATTGTTTTCGTCTACAACTTTGATTCCAGGTGCAGTCAATCTGGCTTTACCTATGAATTTGGGTTCATAATTAACTTCTGCGTTCAGATCGTTTTCTTCTCTGATATCAGTGTTGTCAGATGATTCAATATCTTCTATTAAAGTCTCGGCAATCCGAGAAAACGGCCTTGGTGAAAACCTAGCAACACCTATTTTTCTAGCTCTAACTACAGATGACTCAGACGCCTCAGATTTAATTCAAAATCGCTATTAGAAGTCGTTCTAGCGGTTGTCAAACGACCACCACGGCTAGTATACAATCTTTGTCTATCAGTTATAATAGACGATACCGATGAATCACTATCTTGTGAATCAGTTACTGATCGGGCTGTCGTGGATACAAATGATGGTCTAAATCTCCTTTGTGCTTGTGAAGCTCTGGATTCAGTCGAAGTTTCAAAAACTTTAGTATCAGAATTATCTCCGGAAGTAAGCGAACCGAAATCAGCATCAAAAGTAGTTGTTGATGGTCTAAATCTGCGAACGGGCTGTTGCCGAGTGGATTTAGTAGTTGTGTCGCTATCGTCATCGTTATTATAATCATTACTAAGCAATTCACTGGGAATTCGGAATTTTCTAGTTCTAGTTATTGCTGGTTGCCTTGTTGGTTGAGTATTTCGCGATCTCGCTAAGAAACCATTTTCACCGTCAGAAGAGATCGAACTGGTATCTTGTTGTAGCCTCCTTGACGTAAACCTAGTTTGTGGCCTTGCTATTCTTTTAGTACCATAGTCTGTTTCGCTTGTAACATTATCGGAATCATCGTTGTCATTTTCATGACTGGCGGGTGTCGTAGACCTAATTCTTCTCCTACGACTATTCAATTCACCTGAAACCTTGCCGGCTTCTTCTTTGCCGGGCTCCGATAAAATATCATTAGACAATCGTGCTCTTAACAATGGTGTGGATGATGCATTCGGTGATGGACGGGTGCGTTTAGGACTATCATATTTCCTTTGAACACTCACCTTGATGGGAGACTCTGTAATTTCTTGGGGCTTCGGCGTTGTTGTAGTAGTGGGCCTGGTTCTCTTCGCAAATATGGGGACCTTTTGGGTGGATGTATAAGGATCTTCTGAAATAGTTACTTGAGTCGAATACTGGACACTATTCAATGGAGAATCGGTGTTCTCATCAGCGGGCTTGGGGGCATTAGAGAGGGTGGTTATTTGTGCATTTTTAACAATTCCATTTTCGGAAGCAAAAAATGGTGAAGCTATATCACTATTGATGTCATCAGTTTCTTCGTCTGAGTTCTCAATAGAATATAACGTAGTTGTTTCTTGTACCTCTGGAGCAACTGTTCTCGGCCTATTAATGGTGACGTATTGAGCTTGTGAAGAAGTTGTCTGAGATGGAATTTCTGTTGGACTAGAAGAAGCTTCAGTTGTTGTGGACCTGCTTCGTTGGATAGTTTTATACCTAAAATATTTAAAAAAAAATGAATAACCTGTTCAGTTACACACAACATAATAGTTAGGGTTACTCACTTTGATGTGGTTACATCATATGTGTTAGCTCTACCAGTTGATTGATATTCTTTTATGTTATTCCTATCTTCATTATCATCATCCGAAGAGACATCGGATTCTCTCTCGAATAACGCGTTTCTATAATAAATATTTTAATTAATAAATGATTAAATATATTTTTTGTATAAAATTTTCAATACTGACCGTCCAGTAGTTTCTGGTTGAGAGGTTGACGGTCTTCCTCTTCTAATATTTACATATTGAGGTATTCCAGGCCTGGTACTTGCTGAAATATTTTCAGAAGAAACTTCGACATCCTCGTCATCTTCCTCAACAGATTCTTCGGCAGTGATTGCGGGTTGTCTTTGACGTGTAATTGTAGTGTATCTAAAATTGTAAATTATTTCACAATAGAAGCAAGCAATATTAAACCAATTTTAAAATTATCTTACTGTGGTCTTTCTTTCTTGAAACTCTGTTTAGTATCAACATCTTGTCTAATTAACCCTGCCAATTGTGATCCTCTGCTGTTTTGTTGGGGTGGTATATTATAACTAAATAATATACGATCATAAGATATAATTTATAATTAATTATTAATGGATAAATTATTAAAAAAAAAACTATCGAAAATCAAACCTTTCTTCCTTTCTCGTCTTTGATAGAACTCTCTCGAATAGTTTGGTGTCTTTTTCCTTTCCTGAAGCTGCTAAATATTTCTCTAGTTGCTCTACGCCACCTAATATACAGTATTATTAAAAATTGCTTTCACTTCTTTATTTGTTTTAAATGTTTACCTAATTTTTTGATCAAATCAACCAGCTCTTTAATTACTTTCGGATCTTCTTCTGACTCTGGAATGTTATCATCCTCTTCCTCCTCTTCGTCATACTCCTCCTTAAAAATATTTTTATTTAATTACACATTCAAATTTATTGTTTTGCTTGGTAATAATAAATACCTCGAGGGCTGGAATAGCCGTTGTTGACTTTTGAAGCAAAGTCGTGCTGGAAGTGGCGGCTGTAATTTTAGGCAATGGCCTTCTTGTAGTGAAGAGTGCACTTAATTGAGGAGATATCCTTGAAGCAGTCGTAGTTGTGGTTCTAGAAGTAGTTGTGGTTCTTTCTGTGGTCGTTGATTTTTTCACAGGGGCAGCAGTCGTAGTGGTAGCCTTATTTTTATTGCACAAAACATTTCTTGCAAAATCACACGAATCAGCGGCTTTATTAAAATAAAGACCTATGGAAAAAATATAGATCGTTAATATAATATATCGGTTATCGATTTTTTTATTCATACCTGAAGGACAAGTAAACTGATGTGCAACTATTCCTAAATTGGCAGGTCCGCTTTCCAAGCACCAGAAATATTTCTTGCAATCTCTTGGATGAGGGAAGAATCCTTCTTCCACGCATTTGAAATCTACGAATTTTTTATACATAATGTAAGTTTTTTTAGTAAAATCAATGAGCTTTTATATATAGAGATGCCAATAATACTTTAAAAAACATCAAAAACATGGTAGACAAAGATGAATTTCAAAGTTTTCGTATGACAGCCGCTTGGAGCGCTGCTTTTACCATTCGTACTGTTTATCTGTCACTTGTCATAATAACATTACACTGTCTTTTACTGATATGATAAAGTTGCTTGATATATTCAAGGACAAATAATGTCATTTAGGATGTTTTTGTAAGAACAATCTTGTTGCTTTTAGGGACTACAATTTTCATTTGACCACAGTCCGCGCATGTGTGAAGTATATGTATAATATGCGCATGTAGTAGTGCCGGCCATATTCCAAAGTATGAAAACAATATGCATGACACTTCTATAGATTTAAATATATATTTTTTAACATTGATATACCTGAACCAGGGTCTGGTGTTGTGGGTGGTTCGGGAGTATTAAGGCCCCATTCTGGAGTTGAAGAATATGAAAGTGAAGATTCAGTAGTTGTTTGTTGACGACGCCTGCTTGCCCTTAAAAATATCACAAGCTACAGTTTCTACACTTTGACAACAGATGCCATTATTAGGTTTATTCATACTTAGTAGTGGCAGGTGTTTCAGTGGTGGTCCTCTTTCTAGAATACTTCACGGTATTCTTATCGAAGTCCTGTTCGTCATCACTTTCGCTCTTTACCGGTTTCGAAGGTCTCGGCCTCTTCCCGGTTGACTGCGGTTTCTTAGTCACGGCCACCTTCTCTGTCAGTCTAAAATATATTATATTAAATGTCAATTCCGCCTTCTTTAATAACCATATTATAAGATATTACTCACCCCAGACTCGTGTACAGAGCTTCTTTGGCGGCTTCGATCAGTGGATACGGTTTTCCATGACATTTACCTCGGAAATCATCGTTATCGATAGACCAGAACATGATACCTAAAAATATTAATAAATTAATACCGTAAAATACATTGAAGCCTACTCTATTGAGCAATGGAGTCACTTGATAGATCTACTAGATCTGAAAGACTCATATATTCTCCCGTAAAGGCCTAGCGAACCCCTTACAAAAGGGACTTCCATCAATAGGGAATGTGTCAGGGTATTTATTTATTTACTTTTGTTTTTATTTTACCTCCAAGTCCTTTTTCGGCGACGTATTTTGATTTTTTCTTAACAATATCGATATCATCATATCCAACCCACTGATTTCCTTTGTATGCATAAGGACCCATTGCGTCTGGATTGGGTTGTACTACAGTCCATTTTTCATCTTCTTCTTCATAATCTTCATCATCATCATCGTCATCGTCGTCGATTTCTCGTTTCCTTCTGGATTTCTCCAGAAGCTTCTCGCAAATCTGTTCATAAATAAATATTTAGTCCTTGCACTTGTTTAAAATAGTAAATATGATTTATACCTCGTAGTATGCGAGATATCCTTTTTCTCTGGTGGCATCTCCCTGTTCTCCAGGTCCATCGGCTGCTGCTCCAATGGCTGTTGCTTCAGGGTTGAAGAGGGTGAAGGATCTTCCATATGTTGGGATACCGAGAACAAGCTTCTCCCTTTCAGCGCCGGCTTCCAAGTAATGTTCAATGGTATGGTCCTGAAAACAAATCGTTATACTTATATTCTTTAAAATCTAAAATTTATTTATGTATACTCACAATATTTAAATCTCCTTCAAAGTTGTACTCGGATTTGGCTTCAAGGGCATAAAGTGGAGCGTGATGATTCACTGAGGGTTCGAAGGCTGAATGATAATCATACGATAGAATGTTCATCCAATCGAGATATCTAAAATTTCAAATTTAATTAAACATGAGGCACGTGGCTACAAATACTGTGGTCGTGGGTTCAAATCCCGCTTAAGTAAAAAAAATATTTGATCGGTTATTACGACGATCGATCGTGTTGATCCAGGTTTACTCCGATTTCCTGTATTGTAAGGTAAATACTGATTGTTAAGTCAGTGATCTGTGTAACTAGTAATAGTTAAGATCACCGACAGACAATTAAAACGTTGTTGTGTCTAAAAAACCCTCTCAAAAAAGCTCCTCGGTGGGTAAATAAACAAATAAATATTATTCTGACAGCGAACTCCACGCGCAATTGAAGTTAATATATTTTCACCCGTTGACAGTTCGCTGCGAATGGATTTCGCCTTCTGTTTGGACGGGCCTTTAACTTAACTTACTGCGATTTTTCGCAGCTTATTAATAAAAATATAATATTATTTATATGGCCCTTGGAGCGTATATAATAATGACATCTAATTTGTAATATTTGATTATAAAAATATCATAAAATCATTTAATTGTCCTCCATTTTGATGTTTTAACATGATAATTTCAAAGAATGTTTTGGTGAGGTACGTTTTTCTTATTTTACTCGATTTTTTGGTACTGAGCCATTTTTATAGAAGTAATTCATTCTCGAAATATCAATTTTAATTATAAATATTAATATTAATCGGGCAGTGACGTTCTGTCGGTAAGCTGTGTAAAGTAATGGATTCCCTGGCATACGTCACCGTAAACGTACACCGTAAATACGATAGTAGAGATACTTAGCTACACTTATGACCGGGTTTTTGTTAGTTAATGGCTTATCTGAACCTCAGGCGAGGCATTAATTAACGAAAAACCGATCAAAAGTACTGCAAAGCAACTCTATTACCGTCTTTGCGGTGTACGTTTACGGCGACACACGCCTAGGAATCCAAAGCTTAATTAGTATTAGTTAAGTTCACCGACAGACATTGAATTAACACGTTGTTGTTTCTTAAAGCCCAATATTTTTTAAAATCTTCCTATAACCCCCTCGAAGCGTTATTTATATACGCTATAAATAAAGTAGTAGTATTTAATTAACCTGTTCAATTTGGGAATATCGTATCCTTTATTGACATATTCAATACCAGCAGGTACAGCCATGGTCAGCAGAAGTCTTGACCTTCCAGTAGCCTCGGCCTCCTTTTCAAACTCCTCCCTCAATTCCTGAACTAATTTAGCATAGTTGACACGATCTTTCGGTTTTCCACCATCTCTGAAAGCGGGATATTCCCAATCCAAATCAAGACCGTCGAATTTGTTCTGGCGAAGGAACTGTAACCATAAAAATACATACATTAAGTATTAAAAAAAAACTTGCATTGGTTTTGCAATTTCTACATATTTTTTGTAAATTTTAAAAGTCCCACATTCCAAATTATATCGTCGAGATATACTTTTTTTTCATTTATTATATTATTTTTCGGTATACTTACTTTCTATCTAAATCGATTCGATAGGCATTCTAAAATATTTTTACCCATATGGTAAAACTAGTGCAGTAACCTACAAATATTTAGATTATATTTTAAAATCTGAACAACTTCTCTTTATATAAATAAAGTTTAGAATACATATACATTTTAAACTGATTCCCTGGTTCACAAAAAAGTAAATAGAGAGATGACTATTCAAAAAAATGCAATATAACTTAGTGGAAGAGTTTGGAATTTATTTGTAAGCTCATATGATATTTTAAAATATCCATTGTATTAAAAAAATATTGGTGAAAAAAGATTTGCCTTCATACTATTAGAATGTACCGCCTTGTTCTCATTATTATAACCTGAGGCGTTTTTTATCAGTACACAAATAAATTAACATATTTGTAATATAAATCACATTAAAATTTATAGTGATTTCAAAGTCTTCCCAACACCCAGATATATACAAAATTATTCTAACATAATTGAGTTAAATTATACTAAAAGTCTGCCGGTATAGAATCGATATCTATTGTTTCCTATAACATTAAAAATATGACTTATAAATTCATAGATTTTTATGCATAACATCACGTAAAAGGCGTTATTAAAATTCTACTGTGTGTCAAAATAGCATCGTTAAACACGTTTCGTTGTTTAACCTACCGTTAGATAAACGTACAAACATTATATAATATTAGTATCAAGATTATGAAGAGGGTGTACATTTTCAGAATAATAAAACGTCTCGAGATTGTAGATCAGATTGTAATTTAAAATTCCTGGAAGAGAGTACGTGTCGTGAATATTTTTTTCATAATATTTAGAGTAGAGAATTAATCAAATCAAGTCAACATTATTATTTAATTCATAAAAATGGAAGTATTTTATTTATTGAACGAGAAGGTTTATTTTCGATTTTGACGTTATACGAAATATATCGTCATTTCACAATATATATTTTATAAATCATGAGTTTAAACACAAAAAATATATCTACAAATTGACAGTTTACAAGGCAAGAACTTGAAATAAAAGTTTTATTTATTTTAATACATTCTCAGATGACTGAAGATTTTACATAATGTACATATTCATTATTAATGTATTACAATATAAAATAATGTGACATCTACGTTTTCACAGAATATCTTTATTAATAATCTCATGAAATGCTTGCAATTAAAATCATAATCAGTTAAGATAATTGAGTAAAATTAAGAGTAAAATTGCATATTTAACTCAAAGAAATAATATGTTATAATTATAATAATAAGTATTTCAACCGTTTTGTTGCCATATAAAATAATAATCAAGCAATTGCGTGGCGAATAAAAAAATAACGTCATTATTAAACTGCAAATAATAAAAAAACACAAACGATTCAGATTAATCAGTAAGATTTTACTTTTAAAAAAAATTATTTATCATGTTCAATAATTCAATCGCAATATCTAATAAACAATAAATATAATATACTAGAGATGACCTTTCAAAATAATAATAATAGAAATTCGCAATGTCTTATCGTTGATCTTTTGTTCATTGTGTAACTCATACTGTATTAAATCAGAATCAAGCTTTTTTATTTTATGTAAACCCGACATGAGCCCAAGTCCTTCGCATATTTTAAGCATAAATAATTGCAGGGGCATCACAAAAAAATGAATAAAAGAAATGAATAAATCACACATGATTTTTACCTTTTGGAAATACCAACACGAGGAAATAAATAAATGCAGTAAAGCTTTCATTTATAAAATCGTGAGTATCGTGTGAAAATAAACAAAGCTCATGTATTTTTTGGCAATCGCTGATGGAATGAATGCCTTTCGAATCGTGACTGAATGTCATTGAACAGGACTAAACAATTTATTATTATAACAATGATCACATCAAATACCTAATATTTTTTTAATTTAAAACGTTACATTCTTTGATTACAGATAAAGTTCTTACCTTGACAGTATTCTTGACAAACTCCCGTCTTCTTTCCCGACTGTCGACCAAGGAAGAAAATCTGCTGGAACCTTCATTCCATCCTCCGATGGCTATCATTGTCTTCAAATTAGGATTGTAGCTCTTCAATCCAGTAAATTTAGCATATCCACCTGAAAATGTGTAAAATATGAGTAGTAATCATTATATATCTATGTAATAATCACAGTGACTCATCATCAGATTATTTCGTAACAAAATAGTTGACTATTGTAGGCCAAGTTTATAGCAAAACATTTGCAACCCACACTTCAAAATGGAATTGATATTATAATTTATTCGGTGTTGAAAATAATAATTCATTTTAATGATATTTTAAGCCTTGTCATTAATTTAAATCATTTTTCCACAGCTTATCATATTTTCAAGGACAAAAAAACGGGTGAAAATGTAAAATTCCAATTTCATAAAGCTTTGGCCATAACAATTTTAATGCCTGAAAAATCATAATGTGTTAAAAAAAAATTAAATTCCCTTAAGATACATATACAGTTTTTTACTTCAAAATCGTCATATTTTCACAAGTAATTTAATTAAAAAAAGCTATTGGTTCAATTATTTTTCACTCCAAAGTAAAATATACATAATAAATGAAATATTCAGATTGATTTGATAAAATGAAGAATGGATAAATTTGAAATGGATATCCTACATAATATATATATACAATATAAATCTATCTCTATAAAATATAAAATTTTAAAAAGTATTATGTCATTATCCTTTTTAGAATGCACGATAATAATGTTTTAATTTTTTTTTTCAATTCAAGTTCAACATTTTTTAAGTTCCACATTAATTTGATGAAATATACAAGATTTTTTCGAATTAAAACTAAATATATGTATTAATAACAAGAAAATATCTTCAAAATAAGATCAATGCTGGACAAATTTAATTACATTCCGAAATAAACGGAAAAAAATAATATAGTGAAACATATTAGTGTTCAATTATCAATTAATCTGATAGGAAACAGTATTAAAGACTATTAATTCTTGTATTCCAATCGATTACCAATAATAAAACTTATAAAATAATATTCCCATTAAAATTTACAATACATACGTCATCGAAATTTTTCGCGTGATTAATTTGTTTTTCGAAATAACCACATCGAATTGGGAAAATTATTTAATTGTATTACATAATGTCATGAAGGAATGGGGTCATAACAATTTATTTTTAAAAATGATATTATTATTTGACATGAATTGGAATTTGATGACCACTCACTTTGTAACAAAATATAAATAGTATTTACAAACGACCGAACTCATATTTCATACTTTCTGATAATCCGACAACTGACTGACAAGCAATCACATGTTTAAGCCAAAATTTATAAAAAAAACTCTAACCTTTTTCAATATCTTGATACTTGTCGAAAGGTTTCAATGTATTCTCCTTTGTGAATCCTCCGAAAGCGTATATAAGATGGGTGCACAGATAGGGGTTGATATTTTGAGGGTTGAATTTAGCCGTTCCCGGTCTATAAACTGACCAATTTGTATAATAACAAACCACTTTTGTTTCGGTTGCTGCATCTGCAAATTAAATAAATAAAATATTTGTTAAATACAAATTGAAATATTGAAAAACCACATATCCTTATCGACTACTGGACTAGTTTTTTTTCTTCATATTAAAGCGTGTAATTAGTGAGTAAAATGAATTAAGTTATAAACGTATTTATTGAGAAATAAATCATTAATGATTGAAAATTAAGAAATCGTTCACTAATTAAGTGTTTGTATTACATTTGTATATAAATGTGGAAAAATCTACTTAATATTTTAATTTGCTTATCTTATTTAGTTACCGTATATTTTTGTTTTTGAGTATTTCATTTTAATCTTTGTATATTTTATATATTATTAAATTGTGCACAGTTTTGATTAAAGTGAAATAATTAATCGACAAAAACTTCTTTTCTTTAATATCTTACGGTATTGTTTTTCTTTTAGTGATATTTTCACATGGGTTATTAAAACCCTTTCTGCGTAATTGCTTATGCGAAACACTGCTCTTTATTTTTAATAATCAAGCGATTTTTTTGCAATTATTTTTACTTGTTGTGAGAGGATTTTTCATTTTGTTTCTGGTAAATAATTTCACCGCTGGCTTATAAAGCAAAAATTAAATAAGTAACATCAGAATTTATATTGAAAATAGCATGAATGTACATTTATTTCTTGTATTTAGGACACTAGGAATCTAAAACAGTAACTTTTCCTGTATATATAAATACGATAAACGAGTTTTACGACATGTTTTCACATCTTCTTGTATCAATTCTTGGATCCGAGGCCAGTTGGTGCAATATATAAAAATGCTTGTCCACCTGTGCCGCTCCAAAGTTACCTTGATCTTTTTCCTTACAGGTAACAATCATCAGTAAATATACTTTTAGAAAAAAAATAAGAAGAAATTGTATTTGCAATATTTATTCATGTTTAGAGATTTGTTTAGCCCATCAATATTTCCTCACATCACAAACACAATCATACATTTAGAAAAGATGCTATTAGAAAGCATGTTTAAAGATATTCAACGCTGCGTATGTAAATATCGAGTGGCAAATCATGTAAATCATCCAGAAATACACGATATCATAGCTTGAATAAAAGGAAAATCAATACCTATGATCATTGTTCTTAGTGATCATAATATTTTGCGGGGAGAAATCATCTTGTAAATATGGTGAGAGAAATATAATTTCACTTAGGTGTTGCATAATAATTATGATCCGTGTCATAATATCGAGCTTCACAATCGTGAGAAGTATTCATTGTACGCTAATTAATTGGGTTAAACAAATAATATTGTTTAAAAGAAGTCTCGTTGCGTCATTTGCTTCAGATATTAATTAGCTAGAAAGATTATTTTTTTGCTTGCAGGCGATGAGAAGATTGTTTGATTTAAATTGCGATCCCGATTCATGAACACGTAATCAACAGACCTAGTCCAAGTGGGTGTAATGAAGTGCTTTGATTATTCTTTTTAAATATTGCTATATTATTTTATTTCAACTCTATATTTATATATTTAAAGATCGATCTGTTAATATCCGAAAATTTTAATAAAATAATCTTTGATAAAAATGTGTTCTACAATTGTGATCAATCGGGTTTTTTCACCCTATCAGCCGAGGTTTGGTTATCAAATTATTTCAAAATTATCTAAATAATTGGATTTCCAATCGTTGTATATGAATTTTCCGAGTAACAGAATGATTTTAAGGGCAGTGATTAGTCACAGAATTTTGTGTAAATTACGCCAATGTGTTATATGATCTGTCTTAACCAATCACAACTACCCAAGTACCCCTCAGCCCCACATATTTATGATGACAGTTTGTCTACAATGATCTTAAATTCACATTAAGTAAGAAAAAATCACATCTGAAACAACGCTACTGTATGGGTCAGTGTTGCCACTATCGCAATGACGTATTTTGTTTTCTTGTATATATTTATTGCTGAATTTTCAGGTTTATTTTCATTCAGAGGAAATATATATTCAAAAATCACCTTATAATATGCTTCGCTTCTTGATAATTGGTTAGTTAACATATTAAATTATTACTAAAAAAATTATTATTAAATAAAAATTACCTGATTTGACTGTTAAAATTGCCAGCCACGCCACCAGAAGTAACGGTGTTATCCCTTTCTGAAAACAATTAAAAAATAAACAAATTAATATTATATTATTGAAACAATGGAATTGTAATACCATCACATATTGTTTTAAGTATTATTAGATACCTTTCGAATGAATGAACGAGCTTCGAATAAATTATTTTCGTTCTAAAGTACCGCTGTTTTACCGGTGAGTCAAACAAACGGATTTTCTTTAAGAAAGTTTTAATATATAGTACTAAAATTAATTGTATGAAATACCTTAATTAATTCAACTCTTTTGATCAAATAAATATTTATATATTTCAGGAAATTTCATGATGATATGTACACAATTTGTATTTAATATATTAAAATATACTGTCTGAGTGCAGTTCAATCAACTGCAATAAACAATGGCTGGTTCACTTCCTTGAACATCGTCACGTAAAAATATTTAATTAATATTTGAACGCACTAAAATATTGTAATATAATCTTTCATTCATAATAATTATTTAATAGTATCATTTATTATTTTTTTTAAATATATGTAAAAAATTCCTTCCAAATATATGTATGAATTCATTCGTACATTAATTAAAAACAATTACAAATAGAATATTTATAATTATAACTTTTATCATAAAATACACATTTTGAATAGAATAATATTATATAAAGTTTAATGATCATCCATTTAAGACATTTAAGAAAATCAAATTTATATACCTAATAGTTAATTAAAAAATAAGATAATAGTTAGTAAAAACCGCCTTCTTTATATGACAAATATTATTCAAGGCCACAAAACAATATTTTTAAAAACTCTTACATTTTATAGCAAACTTTAAAATGCTAAAACTCCAAATATTTATTTTATAAAATCCTAAAAGTATGTTATGAAATTATTTAACTTGAATATTGCTCCATACATAATTCGTAACCGATGAATGCATTTTTTAACATTAATCACAAGATTTGACTGCTAATTGCTTATTTGTTTTATTGTTAAATATATTAATAATGCAGCCAGATAGTTAATTATTTAGTTTATCATAATTATTAAGTAGTTATTAATTGAAAAATATATTTTTATAGCTCTTTTTGCAGTCGCGGCGTTCGATTCCAAAATCAAATTATTTACTATACGCAAAACAAAAAAAACAGGCCTCCAACAATCTTATCTTTAATTAAAGTTAAATAAAATAATCCTTGTAGTTAAATATATCATAATTATAATATATAGTTTAAAAGATAACACATGATATTTATATATAAATGTTTTAAAACACAACCCATGTACATATTATATTATTAATCTGGGATACGAGGGAATATATTTTTATAGAATAAACAAATGTAATGTAATGTAGAGTACAAAATGTAGATACATGTATAATAAATTTAAGAAAATGTATTAGTGTATTTAATATACTCTTCTTCATTATAAATATATGGTTTTAAATGTAATAAATATATTGGTTATCCGTAATAGTCGTAGAAGCTTCTCTCAATGTTCCCACGAGTCTTTACTTGTACAAGTTAACTTGCTCCAATTCTAATGTATCAAATATGTACAATCGCTTCCCGTTTCCCTTCATATGGCTTATATATTCGATCTGAATGCCTTTCACTACCATAATTTCAATATTACTTCTATAGAAAATCTGTGTGATGCAACTTTATCAGCAACACATCTCAGACTACAGTAATTACTGATCTGCATCCAACGTTTATTCAGATTCATTAAAATGCCACTTGTGACTTGAAAAATTATATTTATGTGTATTAACGATAAGTTTCTTATATTTCGACAGCTGAAGGTTATTTAGTAAAATCTCACGGATATTGTAAACTACACTAATTACATGTAGTATATCAAAATTCCTTCTCACAATATGGATAACCTTCACATTTGGCGAATATAATCATAGGTCACTTTACAATGTACAAATTAAATATTTCCCATAGGAATGGACTTCAGTGAAGACAAACAAAATAACTCTACATTCTTCATTATTTCTCTAAAAAATAACTCAGTTTCAGGTGTGTGTTTTATCATATAATTAATTAGGTAATTTAAGTGTCTTAGAATATATATATATAATTGTTTTTTGTATCTATCGAGAGTGAATAGATCATAGTAAAATATTACTCTAAAATATCACATTTTTTAAATAATTTAAACGTCCACTTCAAGAAGAGAAATCGCCTTTTTTATATATACACACACGTTTAAAAAATATATTAATATCAACAAGAAATGTTTTTTTGTCATGTTTATTGTCCAATATACTATAAATATTTCTCTCGCAGTATGGAATAAAATAAAAACGGGTATTGATCATTTAAATATCAATAACGGACTTTTTGAGGAGATCTATATCGGTTATTTTATTGATTACAGACGTGAAAGTATATGTCTTTTAAAAATTTAATTGATTTTTGATGATAATTTCCGCACTTTCTTGATATTAAGACATTTAAATATCAAATACAAATTATTTTATTACCATTGGAGAAACTATTTTATGTTTCCTACTCCATTTTTAATTGATGTAATTTTTTCTTTCATCTAATCAATTTAAGGCTATTTATAAAACAAATTTGACATATTTTGACAAACAGCGAATTTATTCAGGGTAAAATATAATATTAACATTAAAATATATATAAATGGTTCGAATTGTTTATATTGATACCTATTATGTGTGTTTTTTGATTAGTTGTAAATAATACAAGCAAGAAAATGGTATCAAACAAATGGTTGGTTATTAAAAAAACATGCCCCTAGACATATTATTAATTCAGAGGAAATAATTTAAATGAAAATGAATATTACAATTGTTTCATAGTGATAGTTTATCCAAAGTATGCGGTAGGGATTTGCAACACTTTTAGGTCCGACAAAATGTCAAGAGTCTGCCTTTTAACGATCGGATTGCTCACATACAGAAAATACTCAAAGCCTCATTTCAACATGATATCTACATTTCACAATCGTGACCAGATATTAAAAAAGAAAACTGCAAAAATGTACCATTATTTTCGGATACATCGAGGTTTCTCAGTAAAAGTAATGAAGAAATATGCAGCAGACATCCGGCATATAAAATAAGCTGTGAATGGCAACAAAACTAATAATTATGCCTTCAATTAATTTAATGTACCATAAATCATATCAAAAATAATTAATGAAATATCCTTCAGCTACACAATGGAATACATTTTATTTAAGATCGTGAAAAAAATCAAATAGTATGTCCTTAGTTGGTCTACTGAAATGAAGGACATCTTATAACCAGACATAGTCTGATTATTTGATTATTGTATTATTTTATTTACCTCAAGCTGATATTTACATAAAAAATATAGATTATTATATTCATGGGACAAATTATAAATTTGAATGCAAATGTCAAAAATATATATCTGCTAATATACAAAATTCAAATATAATTATAAACGTTATCAAATAATAAAGTAATATGTGTAATAAAAATATAAGCCGCGCATATCTTTACAATTATGAGAAATTTGAAACTTGTTTTTTCACCCTCTTGGCCGAAATTTGCTTAAAAGTTATTGTATTATAACAAATATTGCCCTTTTTTGTTTTTACACAAACACTAAAAAGCATTCACTATAAAATTGAAGTTATAAGAATAATATATATAATTGTCTAAGGTGTGTGTGCGGGTCCGTCAATCATCAGTGTTACCAGATGGAAAAATAAT